>JAQFVV010013053.1:0-216008 GCA_028023455.1 Epiperipatus broadwayi | reverse complement strand
ACTCTAATAATAATAATAATAATAATAATAATAATAATAATAATAATAATAATAATAATAATAATAATAATAATAATAATAATAATAATAATAATAATAATAATAATAATAATATTATTATTATTATTATTATTATTATTATTATTATTATTATTATTATTATTAACATTTACTATTTTCTACCTTACTTCCAATTAAATAACTTAATTGCACATAGATATCTAATATCTTCATTATAGAAATATTAATTATAAAACAGAATAATAATTTACTATAATCAAAAGCTTTACAGTACAACTATAATACCCTTCTCTTTTACTCACTTCAATACCTTAATTTCATTATCAATTTTACTCTTTTTAATTACATCTTATAAAAATATGAGCATTGTAATATTTTAAAATTTTGACTAAAATAACTTTTACTCATTTTAAATTATGATAATAATAATGTGATTCTTTTAAAATATTATGACTTTCAGTGAATCCTTCATTTAGATAATATTATTAAATAACACTTCTTAAATAATTATACTATTAAGTAATGAATCATTAATTTATCAAGTTCTCATTCTTTACAACATCTTATGCATAAATTAACCAATACTTATATTTTTGATTGTAATCATTTTTATGTATGATTTATGTGTTTTGATATGACTTTGTGACAAAAATAATTTTAAGTATAAATAAAGCCACCGGTCTAAGAGTTATATTAAAATAACTTTATTTTAACAATAGTAACAATAGATAACTTATCAAATATTAAATAACATAGTTAAACTCTAAAATACATAAGAAATAATTAAAATGTATGTACAATTATTTACATTGAAAGATAAATAAATTGAATAAATATACTTCTTTTTAATTTAATATTTCTATTATATAATTATTCTATTCCTCAAATACCAAATTCTCTATGATCAACATGTATATTTTCTTTCACATTGATAATTAATGTTACCACCCCAGAGTTCTTCTTTTGGGTTCAACTTTTTAGTTCTCTTTTATCTAATGATGTAATTCATTATCTTTTGCAATATTTACATCACGATACAATACTTTATTACCTTTCATACTGTAAATCTGCCGTATACCCTATTCATAAAATTTACATATAAAATTTTGGTTTATGTTATAACTTTCAATGTAATATTGATATAATATTGAAGTAATTAATTGAATCAAGATCCCTTTTTAATAAATAGTCATTCACCCTGTTCATTTTTTATTTTTTTTATTCACTTTTTCATTCTTATTTTTGATCTCATATTTTATCTTTAGCATTAAATCAGTTAGATTTTACTTAACTATTACAATATTTGTTTTGCATTTATTATTGTTCTTCTAAAACCAATCTTCTACTACCTAGGAAAAAAACGATAATATTTCTAAAGTATAACTAGTCTACATACCATGCTTATATCCAATAACTCTGTAGATAAGAAACTGATTTTTAATAAATTATTATCTCTAAATATAGAAATGAATGTCTCCTTTCTTAATGGAATGCTGTAATTTGGCAAGTAGTCATTTTTATATTAATGATTCTATCCCAATATCCAAGCTTATCTATTAAGCTCCTATGAAAAATAACATCCATGTCTTATGGAAATTCCTCTCATCTCATACTAAAGTACCTACATGGGTATCACATAAATCAATCCCATTATAATATTTTAATCAGTTTTTCCAGAGGGTAGTTCATCCTATTCTGGAATTATAACTTATTTTACTATGCTGTATATTTTTAGAATCAATGACCATTACAATCTCATCTTTCCCTCAAGTATTCTTCTATAATATTAACAATTATACTACAAAACAAATAATGACTTATGACAAATGTCAACATTATACTTTTTATCACCCAAAATTGAAATCATAACAATTTTGTTACTTTTACCATTCATTCTCTTGCATCTCTTCATATTTTCATTTGAGGTGCAGAGAGCATAGGTACTTTTATTTCCATGAATCCCATCTCTTGATTTATCATTATAACATCAATTTACTCATTAAATATATTTTTATTTTAAAATATTACTAAATTAATATTTAAATAATTTTACCTTATAATATAACTATAAAGTATTGTTTTACCCATACTCTCTTTTTCTCAACACTCACATATACTATATTAACATTCTAAGCATAGTTCATATCATCATCATTTTTAAAAAATACATTAAACATATAAAATATATTAATATTAAACATATAAAATATATTAATATATCAGAATATTCAAATCAAATACATTTAATATTTGTTATCATTAAGCTTAACATCTAATATTACATTCACATTAATATCAATGGTAATAGTATGTATACTGAACCCCACCACTTGATGGTATGTATTGTTTTTCACACAAATCACATCAATATACTGTTTTAGCAGCCTTAACTTATGGCTGACACTACAATAGATGTTGTTTGAGCTGTAACAGGCCACCTGAGAGCGATGTATTATACGATTATGTAATGAAATACTACACCCATTGCATTGCGACAATATTCCTCAAGTGAGTGCTTTTGAACTCTTGCGACAGTCTGATTTGATGGTGGCCATATTTGAAAGAGGCAAAACTCTCCAAAGATTCATTGTCAGAAATTTTTTAGAAAACATAGTGGAATTAGCATTACATATTAATAACTGAAACACAGGCTTGTTATATACCTGTGGCTATATATATGTAATATAGGGTATATGAGCACAGACTTTCACACCACCCACCTCTCTCCACTCTATCTAATAACACTGATACACCTAAACACATATATGCTGAAAAGATAAATAATCACCAATATACGTATTTCATGCTAAACCAGCAATCATCAGTTGGTCCAGACTATCATCTTTACACACATATATAGTATAAGTGCTCAGATATATATTAAGATAGACTATCCTCATAGTTTAATGGACAGGCTTCAATCCACTCCTCACTCCAACTCTTCAACCGTCCATCCAATTGAAAATCTGATGATGGAATGCTCAAAGGCCACCATGAGGCCGAGATTATTGTCACACCCATGTTGACCTAAGGTCAATCTGAACCCCACATGTACAGGACATAATCCATTTAATACATATGCAAGGATGGGCAGACATCTCTATAATGTAATAACTGAAACACAGGCTTGTTATATACCTGTGGCTATATATATGTAATATAGGGTATATGAGCACAGACTTTCACACCACCCACCTCTCTCCACTCTATCTAATAACACTGATACACCTAAACACATATATGCTGAAAAGATAAATAATCACCAATATACGTATTTCATGCCAAACCAGCAATCATCAGTTGGTCCAGACTATCATCTTTACACACATATATAGTATAAGTGCTCAGATATATATTAAGATAGACTATCCTCATAGTTTAATGGACAGGCTTCAATCCACTCCTCACTCCAACTCTTCAACCGTCCATCCAATTCATCACACATGCTTCCCTACAGTTTTGAACTGCACTCAACTTCAAAAGGTTCTTTTCAGCAGAGTTTTTCCCGATCTCACATACAAATGCAAGTTTATGTGTGAATCCTTGCAAGAACAGTAAAATGTCATCTGCAAGTTGTCAAAATTGGTTGAAACTGAATGAATTGCCAGCCACAGAGATTGACGAAGTGATTGTTTTTTTTTGTTTTGGTTCCCTGTTATTTTATTTGCATGTTACTTTTGGCTGCTGTATTTTTTATGCCCCCCAAAATGGTGTTTTTTTACTTGTTTTGGTCACAACTTGTCCAAAGTTTCATTTATTTTTGATTCAATAAATTATTTCATGGGAAACTGTTGTTGTTGTTTTTGTTGTTCACATGATTCTAAAGTAGGTAGGTAATATTTTATTTAAAAAGAAAGAAGTGTTTAAGAGTTTCTTCAAAAGGCCAAATAATAATAATAAACAATTGTGTGCTAACATAAATATTCAAAAAGAAAATCAAAAAAGAAGTCAATAATTAAAAATCAAAACAAACCTTCCATACCACCCCCACTTCCCCCTTAAAAAAAAGCATTCTATAAAAATAAACTGTATATGTTTTTTTTAAAAAGGCCAAAAAATTACGGAAGAACTTTTTCTGTCATATAAAGGTTTCTGTAGCATAAATAAATATTTTTTTAAAAAAGAAAGCCTCTTAATAAATTAAAAAAAAAAAAAAGACAACTACAAATCCCCTCCATTCTCTAAAAAGCAAATGTTGGTTTATTCAAGAGTACCAAATTGTTGTTTCAATAATAATTTATTATTTCTAATGTATACAGTGATGTGTAATCATACAATTGGGGTTTACATTGTTGTTCAAACTATCTTGTTATTTCCGTTTGGATTCTGATGAGTCTATGTTGCCCAATATGGTGTGAACATTAGATCTTTCACATATTTGTTATCTGATTGTTAGCCCCCCCCCCCCTTTTGCCTTGTTGTTAGTTTGGCATATTGTATAATGTCCAAGTGTCTTCAAATGTTTTTGACGATGCCAGGAGCTGGTCTCTCTTCTGGATTTTAATCATTGTTTTGGAAAAAACCTGTTTTATATTAGGTTGTGGGTGTTCCATGATTAGTTTACAACGTGTAACCCATATGGCATAGTTCAAAAACACCGAGAGATGAATTATTGGGTAGGTTTTAGTATTGATACTATCTTTCAGAGATGAAATCAGTTGGAAATCTATCTTGATGTTGGAGAGTATGATTTCTCGGATCACTCTGAATCCCATACATTGTGAGAAAAGGTGTTCCAATGTCTCATTGCCGTTCATGCAAATGCTGCAAGTAGGGTCTATGTTGTGACCACGTTTGTAAAAGAGGAAGTGATTAGTAGGTAGTCCATTAATGTTGTATTTAATGAGGAAGTCTAAGTATTTGGCCTCTAGACTCCATCTTTTAAAGTTGGATACCAGTTTCTGATTATTGTAATAAAATGTGTTGATTATAGGATGTAAGATTGGATGGAGGATTGTGTATGCTTGCCATAATGATATTTTAGAATTGAATGTGGAGTCATTTATTGGGCAGTGCTGTTTGATAAAGCTTGTATTTCTAGTGATCCATGTTTGTCTGTCTGGTGGGGGTCGGTCAGTGGGTGTTACCTTTTGAAGGAAAGTTTTTTGGAGAATTGTGTTAAAACCATATGATGCTACCAAGTTGTGTATGACATTGTGGGTTTTTTGGTAAATCAATGCCTGAATGGAGTGGAGAGCTAGACCATTTAGCTTCCTTGGTCGCTGAGTGCCTTTGAGGCTGATCGCGACCGTTTTACCTTTCCAGAAAAGCCTTGAGCACAAGCCATTTATTTTATTTATGAAGCTTTTGTTGCATTTGATAAATGGAAGAAAGTATGCTATTTTTGGCATCACATTCATGTTAATTAGTGCTACCTTGCCAGGGAGGGAAAGGTAGACTTGTGACAAGGAAGTGATGAATTTGTTTGTTGTTTCTAGGATGTTATCCTGAATCTCTTTGGTCATTGCTGTGGTAGATTTGAATATGGGAAACCCAAGATATCTCTGTGGCTTGGCAGAGAAGAGGGTATTAATTTTCTTTCCTGAAACAATTTGCCAGGAGGCAGATTTGCTGGGGTTGAATTGCAGCCTGTATTTCTCAGAATAGCGGCTTAATATTGTTTGTAGCAAAGGAATATGTTTTCTTGATGGTAGGATGATCATTACATCATCCATGTAGGCAAACGTGTTGAATTCTCTGCTTAAATTGGGTATAAAAAGACCTGGTAGATTTTTTTCCAAATCCATCAGGAGAGGATTTATATATGCGATGAAGCATAGGGCACTGAGAGGGGAACCCTGAGGGAGAGCTTGTGTCGGTTTAAATCTGGAGGTGATATTACCATCCATAGTGATAAAAATTTCCCTGTTGCATAGTAAGTTGCTTATGATCTGGACAGCAGCTGCAGGAACATCATACTCGGCCAAAATATTTAAGAGTATGTCTATATGTACCGAGTCAAAGGCTGTAGCAATGTCCAGTTGAATAGCTATCGGCCCTGACTTCCGGTGGATTCTGACATAGTCAATGATGGAGATTATGTTGCCCATTGCATGTGCAGTAGAGGATCCCTTTTTGGCATATTGGTTGTTAGATATGTGCTTTAAGACATTTGGTTGGATGAGGTCTTTGATCACAGACTCTACAATTTTAATTAACAGGGGTGTCATGGAAATAGGTCTGATGTTTGAGAGATCCATAACCTGATTTTTTTTTTAATAAATGGAACTAGTGCCACTGGGTAAAGGTTAGGTATCACTCTATTACCAGTTGCTAGGTAATCCACCATCTTCTTCATTATGGGAATTGCAAATTGATTGAGGTGTAGGATTAGGAATCTGGGAATCCCATGTAATCCAGGATGTACACCATCTGGAAGGGAAGATATTTTCTGTTGGAGTAGGTTTTCTGTGATCCCATGTGGTGCCTGTGGATCAACTTCAGACCAGGGTTGTGTGCCATTGAAGATTGCGGTTTGCATTCTTTGCCGGAAGTGTTCTTTTATTGTGTTCATCATCGGTGTTCCCAGTAAGGTTTTCCCATCTGCAATGATGGAGGTGGGAGTGATTTTGTTATTTTTCCCTCCAAGTGCCCATCTCAAGTAGCCTTTTGTCCAGTGATGTTGTTGTGATAAATAGCATTTGGCTCTCCTAATGGATAAGTATTCCGCCAGGGATTTTTGTCTTGATCGGTATAGGTTTTTAAGACTATATATATCTTGTGTTTTGATAGGTTGACTTTGGAGCATCTGAAGCTGATTCTCTATTTGTAGAAGATCTCTGAAGAGGCCATTAGGGCCTTTGACTTTCATGGTGTGGTGTTTTAATATTGTCTGTAGGATGCCTATAAATGAAAACCAGGCTTCTTCAGCTGGTCTTGAAAGGATGTTGATTTTGTGAAAATATATATAAGATTCGGACACTATGGCCTCTGTCATGTTTGATTTTGTTACCATCCGCATGGTTTTGTGAAGAGCCTCTGGGGTTGGGAGGCCAGCCATGGTTTCAAGAGTAACTACAAGGGCCATATGGTCCGAAAACGACACCGGTAAAAGTTTTGCATTTAGATGAAAATGTAAATCTGGTGAATAATATAATAGGTCTATTAGGGTTTGGTGGGATTTGGTGTAAAAGGAGTAGGATCCGGGAGGAAGGAATCCTTCCCCACACATCAAGTTTCTATTTATCAGTGGAAGAAATTTTAGGTTAAAGCGACCATATGTGGTGTTAAAATCTCCCAATATAAGTAAAGAGCCTGATTTGTTGCTAAGGATAGCATTTAAAATCTGAATTATTTTGTGATAGATAGTAGGATTGTTTGAAGTGTATATATAAGCTAGATTTATGCTGTAGCCCCAATAGTCTATTTCTAATAAGATTAAGTTGTTATCCAAATAGAGAATACAGAATTTGTTTGGAGGAAATTTTTTGTTAATTAATACTCCAACCCCTCCAGCTGCTGAGTGTCCAACTGAAAATTTAGTGAAGCCCATAGTGGCAATTAATGTTTCTATTTTAGTGTCAGTGTTATTATGGAATTTGGTTTCCCCCATTAGAAGGATGTGGGGAGAGTTAATGCTTATCCAATTTCTAATTGCGTGAGCACGGGCCAATGAGTTGAGGCCACGGACATTAATCCCTGCAATTTTATAGTTCATAATATAGTGTCCCTGCCCCTCCAGCCGGCCCCTGGTCTCGGGGAGAATTTGGAAGTAAATGACTATAATTGGTTTCTTGATCTGATGCTTCTTCCAATGAGAGTTGATGTAGATTTGATTCCATGAGTACTGGAAGGTCCTCATTTTCCATAGAATCTGGTAATTCCAAATAGGGATCATCTTCCATTGGTGCTGAATCTGTATCAGAGTGCTCAGAGGTTTTTCTTTTCTTTTTTTCCCATGACACTTTGTGTTTACTTTGTGATTCTTGTGAATCTGGTTTTAATGTAGGTAGTTGTGTTATAAACCCAGAATTTATATCGTCATCTGAGCTTGATTTATCCGGAACATCTGATTTCCGTTTATTAATATTTGGTATAGCTTGTCGTGTTAGCTCTACTTCTTGTGAAAGATCCTGATTCCAATGTCCAGATAAACCATCCTTTTCCCCCAGGTTTGGAGTTTTGGTGTGTGCTGGATTGAATTTTTTCCTTGGTTTATTGGTTTTGCTACTTTCTTTTTGAGGATGTGGAGTTATTGTATTTTGTTTACTTTGTGACTTTCTAGGTGATTGGGTGTTATTTTTGTCTATTTTGATTCTGGTGTCTGTTTCTTCTATTGGAAGTGATTTCAAGTCTGAAGGATTGTCAAGCATTGATTCATAGCCCTTTTTTTCCAATGTTGTACTGTTTATTGACTGAATATTATCTGTGTATTGATTTGAAATGAGATGAGGTGTACTTGATGTAGTTGTTTGTTTATCATTTCTATTTTTGTTTGTATTGTTGTGGAATTCCATTTCAGTTTGTTGGGAAAGATTTTCATCTTGATCTTCATCTCCAGATATTATGTGGTCTGGTGTTACATCTGTGGGAGTTATGTCTATAGATTCAGTATAGTTTGATGTTGAAGCCCTGTGTTTATCAGTGTGGTTTTCAATATTATTCTCTGTTTTAGGTGACTGTTTGGTGTCTGTAGTAGTTGTTGTTTCTATATTCTTTCCATTGCAGCGGTGGAACTTGCCTTTCTTTTGATTGCAGGTAGTGCAGATACGTGCCAAACAGTCTTTTATAAAGTGTGTCCTTTGTAAACAGTGAAAGCACTGAGGCCGCACCCCCCTGAATGTTAAGACCATTGGTGAACCTCTTGCATTAACTACAGTAGGGATGTCAGTGGGAGAAACATTTTTTTTCATGGCTAGTGAGAAGATTGCTGCGTTTGATATTATGTTTCCGTTCAAGATGGGGTCTGGAAGGAATTTAAATTTTGATACAGTGCCGTAGGGATTGAGGATATTTTGGAGCTCTTGTTCAGTGAATCTTGTTAGGCAGTTTTTGATTTTCCCTTGTAGTATCATAGGTCTGTTCATTTCTACAGTGCAAAGTATTTTATTTCCCAGTATTTTAATATTGTTTTTAAATTGGAGCCTGTCTGCCCAGGTCTTAAATTCTATTGCCACATATCTGTCATTAGGATGTGTTAGTATTTGATAAATCCCCAACTCTGAATCATGTTGTTTAATTACGGAATATAAATGCTCCATGGGGAATTTGTATAATGATAAGTTTTCATTCGTTACTGCTAGGATTAGAGTTTTGTCATTGTAATAATTTTGGAAAGATTTATAGAGCATGTTTGGAATAGTTTTGTTGAAATTAAAGTTTATGTTTTGATGCATTTCGTCGGTAATATTATTATAATTTAATATCTTAATTGATTGGGGGTGTTGATTGTCTTCTGTTGTGATTTCTCTTTCATATTCCGATATGCCTATAAGCATTTCATTAATATTGCTGACCGAGTTAGTCTCCGCGGTTTTAACGTCTTTGTTGATACTTAAAGCGTTAGCGTAGGATATAGATTTTTTTGGGAGGGTTTGTATTTGTGAGTCTGTTTTGAAATGTGCGAACGATGTAGATATTAAAGGTTCATCTAGTTTGAAATTTTCATTTGTTTGTGAATGGGTTTTGTTGATTTTTTTTTTATCTGTTATTTCGTTTTTTTCTCTCGAAATACTGTTGACAGTCTCTGGTGATACAGCAGCGAATTTGGTGACCTCTGGTGATTTAAAAAAATTTTTTTTCCTTTCTTCAGATAGATTTTGCTGATATTTTATTTTTTGTTCCAAATTATTCTGAGTGTGTTTCGCGGTTGTGAATAAATTGTGTTTATTTACTTCTCCTAAAGGAGTTTGGGAAATACGGTGAGTGTTGTTACTGTTTTCGTATGTATTATTAATATTGGCTGTTATTTCGCCCGATGGGAAACCAACGCTATTGCATATAACTGACGAAGTTTGTATAATTTCTTGCATTTTAATGTTGTCAGTAATTATTTGGTGCTTAGCATTGCTAATGGGAAGGTTTTTGATCTCAGATGGAGCCTGAGATTTGTTATTATAGCTATGAAGATTTCGGCTATCGTTTCTGTTGAACGACTGAGTGTGACAATTTAAGCTTGAATTGCTATGTATATTATCTATATCATTATCACATTCCATTTTTAAATATATAAAACTTCTCTTACCTTGTATTTAGGGGTTTGGAATGGGGTTTGATACCCCCTTTCCTGCTGATTTCAATTTTGATGCGAGCTATCGTTCACGTTGTTTGCTGTTTAAGAACCGGAAATGGACTCAAGAGTACCAAATTGTTTAAGTCTTTCAAATAAAACATCCAAAAAAAAAAAAGATAATTTAAAAACAAACTAACCCCCCTCCACCATCTAAAAACAAAGTGTTTGTTAATAATAATAATAAAAAAACTCTACTTCTTTTAGGTAAAGAAAGTTAAAAAAAAAGTTATCATAGTATTATGTAAAAAACCCGATGGACTGTTAGTTGATGATTTAAAAGCAAACCAACACCCCTACACCATCTAAAAACAAAGTGTTTGCTTATTAAAAAAATGAAACCCCCCCAAAAAAAAACCGGATGGAAAAAAATCTTTGGTTTACCGTAATATTATGTAAAGAAACTGGAGGATCATTAGTCAATAATTTAAAAGCAAACCAACACCCCTACACCATCTAAAAACAAAGTGCTTGTTTCTTTAAAAATGAACAAAAAAAAAAAACCAGGTGAAAAAACAAAATAAATCTTTGGTGGTTTACCGAATATTATGTAAATCTTTTACCGTAATATTATGTAAACAAACATATGGCCTGTGAATAAGTATATTGATGTGCAATGGGTGAAAAACAGTACCATCAAATGGTAAGGTTCAGTATACATACTATTACCATATTAACAATAATAACCAAAGAGAACATTTTTTTCTTTGTCTTATTCCTCCTTCTAGTTTTGCATCATTATAGTCTTCAGCATGATGTTTCACACCCTCTCACGAGTTACTGATTTTATTTTTCCTCTTGCCAGCAACTTTTAGGATCCCATGTAAAATATTAAAAATCATTAATAACAAAAATTTGATAAAACTGCTTAAAAATACAATGCATCTTTATTTAAGCTTTCAGATCTGAGTATGTTCTAATAATAAATATAAATAACTATCATAGACGTTTAATAAAATGATACACATTTGAGTATTAATCTCTCCATTATTAAAGATTACTATATATAGTATTAATTCATAAGTCATTTCTAATTCCACTTTTTCTCCTCATTATATTTTACTTAATAATTATTTCTTTTTGAAATAAACATAAATAAGTTCACTTAACTCTATTATCTGGCAATATACTATTTTATCAAAAATTGTCATAATCAAAAGTAATAGCTTTCCTCGCTAAATTTTTATTCTTTTAGTGTAGAATAATCTTAATTTGCTAAACAAAATATTCATTCTTGAGATAAGCTTTTATTTAACACTTTCAAAAATCAAACTTTATTTACACATTAGAGTGGATACAAAAGCAATCAATGATAGGATAACATTGTCTGTAATGTAACGGAAACCCAGCGATCGAAAGCTTAAACTTCTCTTTTATTTATGTATAATGGGGAATTCTTAAAATTCAAGATCGTCCACTTTCCGCTACCACAAGCAGAGAAAACATACGGACATAAACGAGTCTATATCTGTACTTGGCCAAACCTGTATACTATACGGGTATAGCCCCAGGTTATTTTTCCCGGTCAACTGTCTCTCAACTGCTGTAAGATTTAACAGAGTTACAGCACTTGGATATTTATAAATTTTAATGGGATCAAATATACTGCACCACTAGTTTCACGTGTTACTTCAGTACTCAAAATGAGTACTAATTATTTCCCAAACCCTCAGATTATGTTAATTTTGGAGTGGCGAAGAATGAGATGAAACAGATTTAAATCAATAATAAATATATTTAATAGAATAAATTAACAATAAAAGAAATACTTTAAATCATTAACACTTAATAAGAAAACAGATTATATTCTATAATGCTACGAGTAAAAATAAAAGAAAAAGATCCTATAAATAATTGTACATTTATAAATCGTCATTCCAGGTATTTATAACAAAGTTAAAGAATGTCTTTATCATTTAAAGTAAGTATTTGGCCATTGTCTAAATTAAAGGGTATGTGCACATGGAAATATAGAATGTAGTATGCATATTTACCTAGGTTTTTAAGTCTCTGAATTAATTTGAAGTCTTGCTGACCGCCACGTGGAATTTCTCCACTTCTTTAGCAGGGATGGTTGCTCCTAAGTTAGATTTTGGTTGTGGGAACTCCTCAGTGTTTAAGGCATCAAGGACAAGGCAAAAAATGAATCCTCCAGCAGGCACTACATCGGCAGTTGTTACATCTAGACAGGAATCATTAGAGCACAGAGAGTCTGGATCAGCATGCGATCATGACGGCCCTTAGCCAGCCATTTTCGATGAGGCACTGATGTTAGAAATCATATCTTGTTAACTATCTGCTTATTATCGGAGCAGTGTTTCCACCACCCTCTCGATGAGAAGTCTCTCTCTAATCAATATATCTGAAAACTTTTTAATTAAAAAATTCCACAGTCCTTTGTCCTTTTGATCCTTTGTTTTCGCTTTTATTCACACCTTTTTCTTACTATGCCTTCGGCCATATATAGATTTGTTTTTTACCCAATCTCATAGCACTATGTACATTTATTTATTTCAATTTTTCTTAATTTTAATTAAACAGATTTTAGTAAATGTTTTTTATTTTTATTTTGGACAAGCATTCTATTGCTGTCTTCATCCCACTTCATACACACTCCATACATGCATTTCGTTTTATCGTCAAATGTGTACTTTGTAACCCAGGTCCTTATCTTTTGGTCATGTTTTTAAATTTCTATTTTTTCTCTGCTTAAGACTTTCAAACTTTACTTTTCTTTCTAAATCGTATTTTAGTTTGCATTTTATTTATATTTCTTTATCACTTAATTTCTAATGTACAATTTCAATGTTTCTAACTTTACTTATTTTCATTTCACAAAATCCCGACTTTGGAAAGCAAAAGATAAGAATCTTTTCGATTCTAATTCCCTCACTTTTCTTAATTAAACATTTCTTTGTTTATAATTTTTTAAATTCACTTTTTAGTATTCCAAGCACAATATTTAATATTCTTTGAATGTTAAATATCTATATGTGTGATCGCAATATGTGCGATCATCACAATAAGAAAGTTTCAATGTATACATATAAATGAGGTATGCAAGCCATGTATATAGAAATATCAAAAGTTGTATTAGACCAACAATTTAGTCTTAAGAGCAGTATAAGAAACTCATGATGGTTAATTAATGCAAGTATGAAAGAAACAAATAGCTATAAATAAAATCAATAATATAATTTATAATAAATATTTATTATCATATTAATTTAATTACTAAATATACAACAAATGTCTATTCTTTTTTATAGTTTTATAAAGTTAATTCGAGTAATACAAGTTATTTTAATTTAAAAGATAACTATTTTTATTTGACATCTCGTTTCCATTAATAAATTATTTTAAACTTTGATAAACTAATATAATTATTTTATATAAGTTATCATTTTATATTTATTTTTGCACCTCTTCATAATTAAGTTATTACTTAAATTAATCAACAAAGCAGAGATAAACAAAACATGTTTTCTTATGTAACAGTATTTACACCTTTTAATTAATTAAAGTTGAGAATCCTTATTCTTCATGGTTTTTCCAATCACTAATAATAATTTACCCATACACTTATTCTTCAATAGCATTTTTAAGTATGAATTGAAGTTTCAGACTGTAACTGTATCACAAACGAAGAAACTTAGTTTAACTCAAACCATCATTTTTAAACTACTATTAAAATATATTTTTTTCAGCACAAATAATTTACTTACTTTTTCTGTTTACAAAATGAGAAGTAAATGAGATATTGTGGTGTATATTAATTGTAATAAACTAAAGATCAGCATTTCAAGCTAATGCACATGCACTTTATGAATCTTAATAATAAATGAATACTTTCATTTCCAACATAAGATAAAGTCTTTGCAAAAGAATAAAATGAATCACCTATTCTTTCAACCCAAATGCTTAAGTATGGGAAAAATCTTAAGCACTGAAAATGAAAGTGTGAAGATAAACCAATCACTTTAAATTACTTTTTACTGTCTTAATGAATGACACTTGCAAAATTTTCTAAAATTTATGATACGTCATTCTTAAATGAAACTAAACATATATAAATGAGATATTTATTTTATATAGCATGATGTATATGAATTGTAATAAACTAAAGATCAGCATTTCAAGATAATGCACATGCGCTTTATTACAATTCATATACATCGTGCTATATAAAATAAATATCTCATTTACATATGTTTAGTTTCATTTAAGAATGATGTATCATAAATTTTAGAAAATTTCGCAGGCTTCCTTCATTAAGACATAGTAAAAAGTAATTTAAAGTGATTGGTTTATCTTCACACTTTCATTTCCAGTGCTTAAGATTTTCCCATACTTAAGCATTTGGGTTGAAAGAATAGGTGATTCATTCTATTCTTTCTCAAAGACTTTATCTTGTGTTGGAAATGAAAGTATTCATTTATTATTAAGATTTATAAAGTGTTTGTGCATTAGCTTGAAATGCTGATCTTTAGTTTATTAAAATGAGAAGTAACAATTCACTTTATTTTTATGAGTTATATTTCTTCTTTCTCTTTTTTCCTTTCCTCCTAGTTCGTTTGCTTTTTTCTTTTTATATGTCCAGACAGCATGACATCAAAAAGCCAACTAATAACATTTCATTGATCAATTAATTAAAAATTGACTTGCAGTTTTTGAATAATTAATTTGCTGTGTACAATTTAATAATAATAAAATCAATAAATATTTTTAAAACTGATAAAGTTTAAACAATTTTAAATTAAAATTTAAAATACCTTATCTTTTTAATTAATGTAAACTAAAATATTTTAATAATAATATTTATTTCTAAAATATTATTATCATTACAATCTTTAAAAATATATCATTATTTTAAAGAAAATAAATTATTTTACTTTGATTTATTTATCAGAATTCAGTGCAACCTTTCCTAGTTCAGGGGACAAATTATCTTTCTGTCTTTGAGTCAAGGGCCGGACCAAATAATTAAATAATACAATATAATAGTGAATGATAAAGAGCTACATAAATTTCATAATAATGATGTCACAATTTAATGTGAGGATTAGTCTTGTACTTCAACAATGAGCCTATCAATGTGTTGTGCTTAAAAACAATCACATAAAATTTTCAAGGTTTTTGTCCGTTATTGTTCTCCAAATTTTTGATTTATTAAATTTCCTTCTAGAAAAAAACTATTCACACATATATGTGCTGCCAAAAAGACAAAATTCTTTTTGAAAAGGCACTACATTTCTATATTTTTCTTCCACCAAATGTTTATAAAAACCCATCAAAGCAATGTTGTTAAACTGTAATTTTAGCACTAAATCTGCTTGAACCTCAGTAATTTCCATCTGTAAATTTTCTGGCACATTATTTATATCAGTATACATTGGATGAGAAAATATAGTGAATATGGAGTCTTTATTTTGGAAGTCAGTGAACCTTGTATCAAATTGCTCTTTTAATGCTTTCAGTTCATTTCCATAACAATTATAAGAGATATTTTTATGAGTTGCTAGAGTAGGAAAATGGTAACAATTTTTAGCTTTTATCAGACTTTCCAACAATTTTAGTTTATTACAAAAAGCACTGACATGTCCATACAGTTCATGAATCAATTGTCCTGGTTTTTGCAATTTAAGATTTTCATTTAGGTATCCAGTAACATCTACAAGGAATGCTAAATCAAACATCCCACTCATCATCTCTTACTTGGTTTATTGTTTTTCCTTTTATGTCCATAAAATCTCCTGTCTTGTCTCAGATCATAAATAATTTTAACCATTTACCTTTACTCAACTACCTCACTTCACAATAAGACACATTTTCATAATCTGAAAATAAGTCTGCCAAATATTCCTTAAATTGCAGTGATTAAGTACATGTGACTTAGTAAAGTTAATACTGGCTACTACAACTTCCATAACATTTCTAAATTTAATTGATTTTGCACACATATTTTGTTAGTGGATAATGCAATGAAAATTTGTTAAATTTTTCACATGGATCTGTAATTCTATTATTTTTTCATGAACTATTCCAATAAATCTCTTCCATGCACCAACTATTGCAGGGGCTCCATCAGTATGTATGCCAGATAGTGAACATCTAAGCCCAAATATCTTGAAGACTGTTTTGACTTCTTCAAATATATCTTTACCAGTAATTGTGTTTTAGGGCCAAAGTAAAATTCTTCTGTGATATTAAATCCAAATCAACTCCCTGAATAAATATTGCTAGTTTTTCTGTATCAGAGGCATCAGTGCTGTCATCCAAAGCAATTGATTTCTATCCACCGGACAACAGTACATCTCGACAAACTAATATTCTCAAAATCTTTTTTCTTTTCAGGGCATATTATACTTGCAACATTCAACAGACATTCTTTGATAAATTCTCATTCACTAAATGATTTGGAATGCTTAGCAAATTTTTCATTTAACACAATGCTGGCTTTCACAATGCTTCCATGCTGCATTTATTACTTGGTGAACATTTTCTGCTGGGTATCCAAGTTCTTTAATTTCTCTATTCCATCTTTTTGTAGTTGTCCATCAATTTTTTGGTGATCTGCATGTTTTGAAGTAAAGTGTCTCTTTAAGTTGAATTCTTTATTGAGTGATGTGGATACATTGCACAGAAAACATATAGGCAAACCTTTATTCAGAATAAAATAATACTTCTCTGTCCAGCTGTCTTGAAATTGATGATTCTCTGTATCTACTTTTTTTTTTTTTTTTGTTAATCCCTGACATTGTTCTAAATTTCAAAGCTATATATTCAGAACTGTCAAACAAATCTGTTTTTAACATTGCAGTTATTGAACAGAAAACAATATAAGTGCAGGTACTTAACAAGGCACAAACCTAATGTAAACATTAAAATAAAATAAAAACTTATTTTTACACTCCAGATAGAACACAATATAAATGCACGAATTGAACAAGGCACAACCCCAATGCAACTATCAAAATGTCACATTGTAACATGTTCACACACTGCTAATCAAAATGAGAAAGAGATCTTGATGAGAGAAAACAAGATGTGTTTTGCAGTGTCATATGATGTCAGCTTAACTATTCAAAATATTAATTCTGAGAAGAGCTAAATAAGACAAAAAAAATCGATTTTCAGTAATTGTTAATGATTATGACATAATATTTTTGTTAAACATTTATTATTAAACCAAAAAGTACATCACTAATAGGGAATTGTCTTTGAAAATATTTTCTTTTAAAAAAGATTACTCATAGGAAATATATAAAAAAGCAGAAATCGCCATTCCTGGCTTTACAAAAATTGCTTTTGCAAAAACAATAGGGAATATTTTTTTAATAACAGTAAATAATGTATTAATTTTTATAATTTTTTGTTTCTTTGATGATAATTAATTATGAATGTATCCTTTTTTTAATGTTATAAATTTCTAATATTTCATTTTGTGCCACAACATTTTAACTTGGTGCATAAATTTTTAGATTACGCAAATATGGCAATCACCAAATATATTATTTCAGCCAAATGTACACTGAATTAAATTACAAAACCAGATTAAACAGAGACACTCAAATATGACATTTAATACATTTTATTATATTCACTTTTAATTAAAAAACAACAACAACATATTCTCTTTTCCTATAGCATTCCCAACTCACTCGAATCTTTATATATATATATAAAGAACAAATACAAGCTTAAATTAAATGCAAACATTATCAATTTTTTAAAAAAATACAGTACAAATTATTTAACTAATATTCTTTTCATTGATCTTTCAAGATCGAGCAGGAAAAATCTAATCTGATTCACACATGAATTACAATAAAATGCATATAAAAAACATATTTAAAGCATATATGAGTTTAAACCCCCTCTCCCTTTGTTTTAACTAATTTAACATAATATAATAAAATTCCCAGCAATAATACCACACTCTATTGTTGGAACATTTAAGACACTAATAGTATATATCTATTTCTATTATGAAAAATGGAATCAAAGTTCACTCAGTAACAATTTATAGCTACCCTGATCGACCAGTGATGGTCCTGTGGGAGAAGTATTTCATCCTCTGCTTGTCGTTGTTTGACCAGTCACTAACTTCAGCAAAATTCCAATTAATCTCAAACAAAAAACAATCCCATAACTTATAGGGTTTTTTTTTTTGCAATGTTACTTATAATCCTGAGGAAACATTCCAAACTGATGAGCGTAATAGATAGCACAAAAATACCTCCACTATCAAAGTTTCAACAATAGAGCTAATTGCCGAAAAAATCTATACTGTATTTTCTTTCTCCTTCTATCTTTAAGAATTTCTAAGAATTAGAAATAAAACAAAAGACAAACTTTTATAATAAAAAAAAACCTGCAAGATATTATGTTTTGTTTTTTCCTCTTTTTTTTTTTTAATGTCGATTTAATTGATTTCAAAACTTTTAAAATTCCCTTTAAAAAAAAGTTTTATTATTTATTTTAGTATAAAAAATATAAGTTTTATTATAAAATAATACATATGCGATTTTAATAATAATAATATATATATATTGTACCCTTTTCTATAGGTCAAGAAATAGTTATAATGGTCAATTACTAAAAAATTTTAAATTTGAGAATATATTTATTGATGTATTGAATATATTAAATTTATAGAGTCTGTAAATTGCAATTTAAAGCTAAAGCAAATACCTGATACGTAAAATCATTTAAAAAATTAGTTAAATAAAGAGTAAAGAATTGCTCATATGGTTGTAAAAGCTGGCCATATTAAAATAACACAGCTATCAGTAATAAAAATGTATTTAATAAGTCAATTTTAATAACTTTAAAACTTAGAATAAATTAATATTATATAGTATTTAAATTTATAAACTATATTAAATAATAAAAATTAGTGTAATGTATTTGAATAGTAAATATTATGATGTTGAGAATTGTATTTATTTCTATATTTTTTCTAAATTATTTCTTCAAAATTTTATATAAAAATTTTATATAATATAAGTGCAGTAAATTTATTAAGACAGACAAAAATAGACAAAACACCGGAAACGATTACGTAATTGTCTGGAATATTTTTATACAAGCACTTGTTTCAATTAATACCAATATTTTAAAGTATTTAAATAATATTATAGTAGAAATGGATAGAATTTATTAAACATCATAATAAAAATAAGTAGTGAATAATTTTATTAAATATTGTTTTGAAAATTATTTTAAAAGTGTTTAAATTGATTTAAATATAATAATTAGTTTTAAATAATAATTAGATAGTGTTTAAGTGTTACATTATCAGTTTAAAACTTTAGAAAATTATTTATAAATCCAAGTAGGATTGACCAATAGTAATAGAGCTTGGCAGACTCCCAAAATCGTGCCAATTAATTGTATAATCGAGGAGAACAAGAATTGACAGACTCGAGTGAAGAGGTAAAAAATTTGAGCTCTCTAATAATTTCTTTTCTCCAATTTATTCAATTTTTTCAATATAATTCTAATAATATCATTAGAACAAATTAACTGACAATTTTTAAAATCATAGAGAGAGTCTTAAAATAAATATTTTTAAAGTTTTCATAAATTATGTATCACTAACTTAATCGAACCTGCCAGTGAATTCTATAGAAGTACAGTCGGAATTTTCAGTAAAAAATATGGATAGATTCTTTAAAACCAGTTTTAAAGTTTATAACATTTCAAAATTGTTTATATTGTTCATTGATACCGCTTATATAGTGTATCCAAAGGAAACTGCTTTTATGCGTGTAATATAGATGAAAAGACATTGTGCGCAAAGTTCAGAAAGAGAATAAAATATAAAAATCATTATGATTCATCTAAGAATAAATGGACAAATATAATTCTAAAATTAAAATTATTGGAATTGCTTTCTTTAAGATGACCCGAAAAAGAAGTATACTCTATAAAAAAAAAAAAAAAATAGTTAAAGATCAAAAAATAATGTACATAAAATTAAGAATGAATGAAATAAAGCTTGCTAAAGAGAAATATTTGTATAAAGAAAAATACGGAAGAGGAATATAAAAAATATTGGATCCATAAAACGCAATTGGTACCTAAAGTATTAAATATTCGTAGTCTAATTAAAAAGGAGAAAGATGCATCGACGCGCCGAGGGAATATTTGCCAGAACATTAAAAAAAAACTTTGAGGGATATCTAACTAAAATATATTTTAATAATCTGATGCTAAAAGCTAAAATTAAAGATCGTCTAAACAAATTTATTAAATGAACCAAGTTATTTTAAAACTTTGAGAGTCATAATGGAGAACATTCAGATAAAAGAAGAAGAGTAATATTATGGGACTAAACAAGATTTACCGTCAGAAAAATATTTAATTATGGTTTGAATTATTTTTTATTATTATTATAAGCATTAGGTTTCAGAAAACGATAGGGAAACAAAATACATTAATTTTGGTATATATAATATTATATGAAATATGTTTGATTTTGAATGTTTTTTAATAAAATTGTATGTGTGTAATTGTATATTTGCGATGCTCGAAGGAAGGAAAAGAAGCCTACTGCAAAGCCTAATCCGAAGATAACAATTGTTTTTTTTGGTAACATTTATAATTATTGATGATATAATGTATGTTTTATTTATTTAGATCAGCCGAAAATTGAATGAATGTAGTACAAAAGTTTTATTATTATTATTATTGTAAAACGCATTTAAAACAACACATTGAAACATTTTGAGATGTGATTAGATTTTTGAAAATATGCATACGATAGTCATTTTATTTGTTGATAAATAATAATTTAATATAATCGATGATTATATTACATTTTCTATTAATTTTTCCTATTGGGATATTTGAATATTATTTTAGTAAAAAAAAAAAAAAAAACGTAAAGGATGAATATACAGTGTTATAAAGCGAGATAAATTATTCTTAAGGGATAGAGAAATGATTTTATAGTAGCGAATCTTGTTTGTTGTTTTTTTTTAAAAAGTTGTTCGTATTTTATCGATGCTTGATATAGTGAAAATCTAGAGAGATAATTTAAGTAGTGACTTGGGAGTACAGGGGTGATTTGGAAACCAAGATGATGTATGAAAATCTAGGATGATACAGGGAATGGAAATAAGTAGTTTTGTGAGAGAATCAGCATAGTTAACATAGCCCTATGGCTGATCCACATTTCGTTTTATAGGTGATAATCAGCGTAGTTAACATAGCCCTACGACTGATACACATGTTGTCTTGGACAGTGTTATTTTATATTTCGTGTGAGTTGCCTTGATGTTTGGTAAAGCTGAATAAATAGCTGCCACATCACTTTCTTATCTTAAGGGTTAATAGACAATAAATGTCGAACCTGTTCACACTGTTCCATGCATTCTTGAAGTACATTGAAAACAAGTTATCCATCTTTCTTCCCAATATCCTATACATCTTTCGCTATCTTAATCTGTATTTCGTGCTACTACATCGTATATGATAGGTTTTATTGAAGGGAAAACAATAGATATTTTAGAACGTATGTTAGGATTTTACTTGGAATAAGAATAGTTAAGAGTTAACTAAGAATAGATTATAACCATTGAAAGAAAGATACAGATATCCTAAATAATGGAAGGAGTTATAGAAATATTTTATTCTAATTTTTAAGAAATAAACTATAATTTTTGTAAAAGTATATCAAATGAGAATATACAACTATTAAACATAGTTTCACGCTCTTTTTAGTATTAATTATAATTTAAAAATATAAATATTGCATATTTAAAAATACTATAACACTCGATAATTATTATCATATATTTGAAATTGTAATAAGGTGATATTTAAACACATTATAATATTATACAGGAGTATGGCTTATGCAAAAACGCATTATAATTTATATGAGCATGGGAGAACAAACATTAAAGTTAATCATAATATTTAATAATATGCTGTGTAATTTGTTTAAAGTAACAAGAAATGTAAATTTTTTTTTTAAGACCATATTGATTATAAAGTGTGACGTTATAAAATATTGATCCACAAAAATAATTTAGAATATTGTAAATTTAGTATATTTAAAAGGTAAAAAAATGTTGTTACCCATAAGTAGTTCAAATAAATAGTGTGATAAACCTAAAGAAAATAACTAAAATAATTTTTAAAATGTATAATGATTGGATTAACTATAAAGAAGTACAAAATTGTAGAATTAACATTTGTCATGTGTAAGGAAAGAAGGATATCCGTTGTAAATAAGATGTAAATAGATTTGTTTTATTTTTACTTAAATTTATTTGATGTTAATAAACTTTGTTAAATTTGTTTTATTAAAACTTGTGTCTGGGTATTGTTTTCACTACATCATGGTACAAATTCACAGAGTGTTTTCACAACCACTGAAGTACATTTTGCACAAAAGATAACTAAAAATATGTTTAATCTTAATTATTATTGATGTTCTTATAATTAAGTAATTATAAAATTGCATTAAGTTATTGGTCATAAATCCACTATCCTAATATTTTGATAAATTATATGCTATTAATTGCCACTTACTTTATTTATCAGATTATCTAAACACTACCACTTCTTAGTTTACTTTATTGTTTAAAGACAAAAGATGATATTGATATTGATTGATTTATTATGGTAATAAATTTGCAATAAAAGAAATTTATACCAATTTGATTAAGTAAGAAAGATTGTAATCATTATTGTTATTAATTGCAGTGTAGTAGATATGGCATAAAATCCCTTACCATATGTGCTACCGCATTTTGTTGAAGTATAAATAAAGATTAAGAACCTGAGATTATAATTTATTGAGCTAGATGATGATTATTATTATTAAAGATAACAGAATTAATATTATAGTTATTAAATGAGTCTTAGTAAGTAGACGTTGTGAAAGTCATAAGAATACTATGTAGTTATTATTTGAAATAATAGTATAAAGGGGGGATAGTGTTCTTATGCCATTGAGGTGGTATCCTGTGGGATATTGGCTCAATGTGATCTACCTTGCCAACTCGTATTTCCACTTCTCGTCTCATGAATACATTAAATCTTTATGTTAATTTACTTTAAAACAGAACCTAAGTTAATTTTTAAGAAATTTGAGCTAGTAAAACATTTTTTAATATAATATTTAATTATTAGAGCTAGAACCCGATGACGTTAAATATAGTAATCTATTTATTTGTAAGTGGAGGTACGAGGTCGACGGCGGGCACGGTTAGAATATGTATGAATATAAGCTGGCAGAAAAATACCAGCTCAATTCTAACCTTTTCAATACGCTCCATGCAACCAATTAAGACGTGCTTTTTTGTTATCGCTAAGAATTTCGTTTTCACATTTATTTTCACTATTTTAAAATATTAATAATGTTAGTTTTTAAATTTTAATCATTAAAAGATTTAAATAAAGATATAAAATATAAATTTATTAAACATCATAATTATTTAATTGCAGAAAAGGTAACAATCAAACGTAACTCTTGCTAGGCTCTATTCAAAAATTTGACAATCAGAATCAAACATGGCTGAAATAGATTAGTGGGGGGGGGGGCAGATTAAAATTCGTTAAGGGCCGGATCTGGCCTGAGGGCCGGAGGTTGCCCATATGTGCGTTACATGATCACTATAATATAAAATATTATGATTGAATTTTTTTCTATTATAACTTTTACTTAAATCTGACATATTTATACAGGTAAATGGGCTTGCATTTATTAAAATTACTTATATTAAAATTACATCACTGTTAAAAAAATAATTATAAATAAAAGATGTTCATTATCCACAGACTTCTCTCTTTAACACTTATATATTAAATTTTTGATTGCATTATAAAATGTAATTAATGATGATGTATAAATAGTGTTATATATATTGTATATATATATGTTTTCATTCCCCACATATGTAGTCTTTAATTAGAAAAAAAACTTTTATATAGAGATTTATGTGTGCATGTTTTTATTATTATTATTATTATTATTTCATTCCAATATCAGCCTTTCAAGCTAATTGAGCACATGCCTTTTGAGTGTTAAATAAATGAATACTCTCTTCTTCAATCCAAGATATAGTATTTATGCAGGAATAAAAAGAATCCCTCTTATTCCTACGACTCAAATTCTTTTATATGAGCAAATCTGAAGAACTGTTAAAGAGAGCATGAGTAGATTCTCACTTTAAATTACTATTTACGATGTTTTTTGGCTGAATGATGTCGGTGTAATTACTTAGAATTTACTAAATGTCATTCTTACTGAAACTTAATTATGAGTAAATAAGCAAATATTTTATCTAGTGCCGTGCTTGCAATTCATTATTCAGCCAAAAAACATTGTAAATAGTAATTTAAAGTGAGAATCTACTCACGCTTTCTTTAACAGTTCTTCAGATTTGCTCATATAAAAGAATTTGAGTCATAGGAATAAGAGGGATTCTTTTTATTCCTGCATAACCACTATATCTTGGACTGAAGAAGAGAGTATTCATTTATTTAACACTCAAAAGGTGCATGCTCAATTAGCTTGAAAGGCTGATATTGGAATGAAATATAATTGCAAGCATGGCGCTAGATAAAATATTTGCTTATTATTATTATTATTATTATTATTATTAATAATATTATTATTATTATTATTATTATTATTATTATTATTATTATTATAGATGATAAACATAAGCAGTTGTAGAGAGAGAATGTGATAAGAAGCAATATTTAATATATTGATTTATTTTTATTTTTGTTAAATAATGTGTTAAATTATTTAGCTGTATTTTTTTATTAAATAAAGCAGACAGACTTGACAGAATTTTTTAGGTGTAGAAAAAGATATAGATTAGTAGATAAAAATGTATACATGTGAAAACGACTGTATAAACACAAAAGACTTTTACACATATTTCTAGTGACTATAGGGAAATGTTTTAATGAAATAAATGTGATTATTAATTTTCTTGTTAATTGCGATAGACCCATCAGCTTGTGAAACTTTGATCTTTATCTCAAGATAATGGGATTTGCAGGTGGCCTTTTAGTCAGAAATTCGAAATATAAAAATAAGTGAAACAATATTTGAAGATCAGTTTTTTACTATTAAAAGGAGAGATGTAGTCATTACTATTAAAAAGAGATGTAGTTATGAATATTAAAAAAATGAAAGTCAGTCATTACTATTAAAATGAGAGATGTAATCAGTTAATGATTTTAAGGATGACAATGAGTTAATAATTTTTTTAAGAAGTAGAGGCACTTAACAATATGTAGTTTTGATGGCAGGAGTTTTTAAAAAGAAGAGCAGTTAACAATGTTGAGTTTTGGTAGTAAATGGAAGTTGTTAAAGTTGTCTTAAAGTTACAAAAAATATGCAGTTGTTTTAAGATTAAAAACTAAAAGAGGAAGGTAGTTAAAAGTTAAAGAATTGGAAAGCAAGGAGTTAACAATATTGAGAAGGAGAGCCAGTCAGTTTTGTTTTTTGTTTGTTTGTTTCTTGTAAACTTAGAATGAACTGTTTTATTATTTTCTTAAAAAAAAGCAACCAGAAATGAATATGTGAGTTATTGTTGCTTTAAAATAAGCATAAGGAAAGATGTGTGCCTATATAAGGCAGCTCACAGCAAGATTAATATAAAGAAATGGAACAAAATTGAATTTCTTGGAAGTTATTGAAAATTCTGTAAAAATGGTATTAATATATTTTTGGGCTGTGTATAATATAATGAATTTGCCATGCTAAACTCACTGTTTCTGTTCCTTGAAATCCCACATTATGGGTTAAGTTACTGGTCTATCTATGGACTCATATAAAAGTCCTTAATAACCAAAGAATGGCTGAATTTAAAGCCAGCCACAGATATCATCTAAGAGGAAAGAAGATGTATAAAGCCATGCAGTCAACCTTAGTTTATCTATAAAGCAGTTTTTTTTATAAAAGAAAGGTTTTTCTTCATATATCTCCAGAATGCCTATAATAACTTTTAAAATGATGAAACAAGTAAACAAACCAAGTCAGATTTATCACCAAGTATCAGTAATAACTTTTTTTAAAATGGTGGAAAGCATACAAACCAACCTGTAGAAGCTATAAATAGGAAAGCAGTCTGAAAATTTAAAGTCTGTGACATTAATAAGAGATGAAAATAGATCTGGTAAATTTTAAATTCAATTATCAAATTTTCTTATTTGCTTATTAAAAGTAAACTGTAATTTCTAAAGTCAAAGCATTTTATTTTTTTTCTCTCTTTTTAAAACATATACATTAAGAGTTTGTTTAGTGATTGTGATTCTTAATAATACATAAAATACACACACATAATTTAAAATTCATGAAACTTAATTTTTTCATTATTTTGATTTTTTTTATTTATTATATATTGTAATACTAAAATGTTTTTATTATTATTGTTCAACCTATCCATATATGCTTGATAATGTTTTTTTATTGTTATTTTGTTACTCAAGGTTGCAATATTTTTTTTATATATGTGATTTATGTAATAACCCATAATATAGAGGTACACATTTTAAATATATATGTTGAAATATCACCGAGTGTGTGCATGTGTGACTGCTTATACAAACCCATCAAGAATAGGTTATGCATAGTTAATTTACATATAGCAAATTGAAAAGAGCAGGGCTTCACATATGTATAAAAGTGAAGAAACACACACATTACATAAATGAAATTTACTTTTATGATATGTAATGGGCAAGGAATGTCTTAAGTAAGCATTCAATGAAGTATTTTTTTTCTAATGTCATTTTGAGCTAACTTATTTCAAAATATGTAGTAACAAAGAAAAAACAGATATGTAAAATTATTGAATTACGCATGTAGTAATAAGATATTTTGTTTAATTATATATATTTAATAAAGTCAATTGTACATTTATTAATTTAGTTTATATAAAAAAAGAATGTTAATAAATATAATTATATCTTATTTGGTTTCGGAGTTATTATTAAAAATATTGTTGTATTTTTTTCTTCTTCTCTTGATTCTATCGTTTTAAATTATCATCATCACTGTATATGTTAAGCAAGCATAGAATATTGATTTACATTTAAGGATGTTTAAGGATTACACTTTACATATAACCAAATTTATTAATGATTAGAGGTTAATAATAAAAAGCTAAAATTATGTTGAGCCCAAGAGTTATGATCACCATCATCATTGATTAAGTAATAATCATTAAATCCAATCTTAAAAAAATAATAAATAGGTTTAGTAAATAGGGGTTTATAACAAAGTTGAATATCTTGTGTAGAGATTCTTGATGATCAGTCATCATCACTGGTATTATTGAATCCTAGTTTTAACTATAAAACTATTTTGAATAAATAACTATAAATGTATATAAATGCTAGTGAGTGTTATATTTAAATCCCAGTTTAATATAGGATGATTTTAAAAAGTGCCTACAAGTTTATAAAGATAAATTTATTATTGTGAGTTCATTATAAAGCTATGGCTGGAATCATCATCATCATCATTATATTATGATAAATAATTAAATTAAGTAACTAGGTTTAATGGCCATATATGTCAGTAATGGTCTTCACTAAGTGTGTTTGGAAGCCATTAATTCAGTACACTTGCATCTGGTCATCAATATACTTAAGCTGAGCTAGTAATGTCTATAAGAGTCTTGGATATATAAATTTTGTGATATTGGGATTTTATAATTTTATTGACATGGATAAAATATAAGAATGTCATTTTTTTGTTCATTAGTTATCCAAGTCATGTGTAGTAAAAAATGTACCGAATGAGTTTGAACTCAGTACACTATGGACAGATAAAATTTATCTAAGTTTAAAAACAATCTAGTGGCACCCGTGGAAAACACATGTACTTAGCTAAGCTGAATAAAAGTGATTAAGTCCCTTTTCCAACTTGATAGTATTGGTTTTATATGATATTTTTTATAAGTTATTATAAATAGCACCAGTGTGTGTGTGTGGCCATGAATGATCTTATATATTCGGAAAGAGAAATGGGAAGGATTCTTTGTTAAAAGAACCTATTATTGGAGATAAGCGTAATGCACTCCATGGATTTCACAGTAATTATATTCAGTTGCCATATCTAATATTAGTTTATATAATGACAATGGCTAAGATATTATGTTAGTTAAAATGACTTCCTAATATCGAAATATTTTCAATCTTAAATGATGAAAGTGATTAATTTTCATTTTGTTATTTTGTGTATTGAGAAATGGGATAATTTATTTATTTCATTATTAGTGTGACTAAATTAATGTTTATGATAGTTGCAAACGGGCTATGGTGTTATACTTAATTAGTTACAAATAGACACCCAACTAGAGCATGATATGTATATGTTCTTATTCATATGTTAGTGTCATCCTTATTTAATTATAAATTGTATGTCAGCTAACATAGTAAATTCATTTCACATTTAATTTTATTTGGTTACAAATAATGAACCGCTGGAGTATATTCTGTTTAGTTATTTAATTATAGCGACTATTATATATCATTTAATCTTTCACCTATCTATATTTTATTTTAGTTACAATATATATAAATCAATGCATAAAAAAAGCAAAACAAAACGATCTTATATATTAACAAATTTATAGTTATCTTGCACTTGAAAAATAGGGATCTGGTTGTTTTTGGCTGCCATTCACCTGCAAAGATGCCAATAAAATTCACTATTGACAATATATTTTCAATATATAAGCAGTATGACACATTAAGACACATCCATATTCTTCAAAACTGCCTTTTCAAATGGCTGCAAAAAAAGTTGAAATGCAAATGTTAAAAATTCAAATCCGAGTATCACCTCAGAGAAAACTGATAGTGCCAATACCTTGAATTATGAAAAATAATGAAAATAAAACAACACGCCATAATAAAAGTTAAAAAGAATCTCTTCCAAAAGACCATTGAGATGACCAGGTATAAGTTCTGCTAATTCTATAATAGCATTTATTTAACATTATTAAGCCCAATTATTTAATACTGTTGTTGTTTTTTTTTTTATTGAAAAAATACTCTGAAGAGGAAAAATTTTTTTTTACCTTTTCGCAGATCAAAACTGTAAGTAATTCAAGATCTTACAATAATTATCTAAAACAAATTCAGTTACTGAAGAGATAAATATAGTTGAAGCTCTGAAGCTAAAAGTACAACTAGAAAACGTAGTTTAAGAAATAAATAATCTTTGATAAGAAGAATATCGGGTACATAAACTTTTGCTACACTTAGTGTAAGCGTATTAAATTTCTGATTTAAATTTTACAAGTTAATATATATATATATTATAAAACTTATCTATTAATAATATTAAAACTAAATTTAATTATAGAACAAATCTAAACATTTTCAAACTTTTTATATCTATGAAAATTTATAACTTTAACTAACACAGATAAAATCTCTGCTCTAATAACTAAAGTTCATCAATCTTTAAGCTTATTATAATAATACAAATAGGTCCTATAGTGAATCAAAAATATATGTGTACCCCAAATATTTTTCACAGACAGAGAATATGAATTGGGTGATTTCAGCTGCCAACTGGAGCACTTCCTAAACAGTATATCCCAATATCAATAACAATCAAGAATTTCAAACGGTTGTCAAGGCAAATTCCTTTTAATTTATATATTAACATGCCAATTGCAACCAACTACTCAATATCTTTTTTCACTAATCATGCTTTTCCTCTACCTTGTTGGACATCTCTTTAGACTATCCTCATATGTTTTTTCCCCACAGATTATAATTTAATTAAGCAAACAGTTTTTTTTTGTTATTATTAATGGTTGAAATTTTCATCACTCACAATAAGGAAAAAGAAATTCAAATGTTCTTCATATTATAATTACTGTCATGAAAAATGCTGATTATAAAATTGACTATTAGATTTAGTCAACTTTCATTTTTTTTCAATTGCAGACTATGTTAATGCATTATATTAATCATATAATGTTTGTGTGGTTTATTCCACCATGCTAAGCAAAACAAAAATTCAAAATATTACAAACGTCTTTAAAAATTATAAAATAATGCATTCATTAAACAATGGGACTCACTTCATAAAACTACACATTTTTTTAATAATATACTGTCTTAACCAAGAGTTTATTAAGATGAAGTCTGATTGTCATATGGAGATATTACTTTCATATACTAGTGCATCTTGCAGGACGAGCCATGAGAACATTGCCATCCTTATAGATATACCCTCTACAGAGCAATATTCTTCGCACCTAAGAAATACAATAATATTACTTCAACTTACCATTGAGAATATATCAAAATCAAAAGTGGAGACCCTCTATGAATTAACTGTTCAATACGATGTTGATGTAATTTTACTTCTTAAAATCTGGATTTATATTAATTAATAATAAAATGCATTCTAAATATGACGTCTACTTTTGTTTCAAATTATCTTGTAAAAAATTTCTATTAAAAATAGTTCAAGTGATATTGTAATCACCATTTGGGTAGATAATTTTTATGTAGGCAATGTTTACAAGTCTCCCATTACAAATTGGATTTACTTTCTTTTTTCAGATCTTCTTATATCTGCACTTATGAAATATTTCAATTTTCATAGGAACCTTTGGAGTTAAAAAGTTCTGTGAATTACAGTGAATCTTGAGTGGATAGATGAGGATCATCCAGCATTCATACTTATACAGCAGAGCAAAACAAAATAATGAATATAAATCAAATTCCCTCAATCACAAGCTTGCTATGGTTCATATTTTCAGTGCCACTAATGGGAGAATGGTTTGTCTCAAAAGAGAATAGGAAAATAAAATATAAAGAGGCTTGGACAATTGCAAAGAATCTAAACATAATCAATGGAAAGGATTCATGTGCTCCATTGTAAAACAAAATGAAACATTTAAATGCCAAAATAAAAGTCATAGATCACATGACCCTATCTCTTAAGCTTGTAAGTTATAAACAATGAGGATTGCCAATTGCTCTACAAGCTTTGTGATAAATGCTTAACCAGAGCCAGCACTTAAATTATCTCTGTCAGGAACCCCTACCCAAACCCCTGACCATGGTTTTATGCTTTGACACTCCTCAGAGAGGTGTCAGGGTAGGTTCAGATATGACATATTTATATATTAAATCTCATTTACATAATAAATTACTTTTATATATAGGCATAATTTTCAACTGCTAAATTAATGCAGCACCATGATTCTGGCAGTGGTCTAGTGAAAGAATGCTTAGTGCATTATAAATGTCCTGAATTTCAACTTTTACCTTTTCATAATACAGTACTCGATTACAATGGGTTTATAAGAATTATATTATTTAACGAAAAGAGAATTAAATATTTCGAATTAGTAAATGGGGATAATTAGTTGTCTACTTATAGAATGGATGGAGGTAGGCAACATGCACTTTATAATATAAAGCAAAGAGGAACATTCTGTTCAGGTTGATGGGGAATGGAAACAACTGAATTGTTTTGTTCCAACAAAAATGGTACATCATTACTTCTGAATTACTGATACTAGAGCATTTTCACCATAGGTAACACAAACCTAATCTAATCACTCTTGAAATCTGCATTTCTGTAATTAAAAGCTATCATATTTTAAGGTCAAACTTAGAAAATCTAACTAGAATCAATATACTAAATATCTTGAACAAAATACTAATAAAATCATTCCAATTTTCTATCTTGCTATGATAGATTTAACAACCTCTTAATAACACTTTTTAGGGTATTCATCTCTTCTGGATACCATAAATCCATTACAGGTTGGACTAAAACCATCAGTGCTCTTGTCTACCAAATCAAATATCTAAAAATAGTTGCAAACTTTTGAAATAAGACCATAATGAACTAAAACTTTACAAGATCTACTCATAAGTCGTTATCATTCTTATAAAAATTTCATGGATATAAGAAATGACCCTAAAAGAACTGTCAAATTGCCAATCTTATATATCATACTTCTAAACTCAAGATTGATAGAATGAGGAAAAATATCATTAGAACAGAATGATAAGCATCTTTTTCATAATATCCTATTATAATAATCTGATAAAATATATGGATGTTGATGAAATTGAATTTGCTCTTAAATCAGAAATAGGCCAGGAACAGAAAGTATTCAAAAAATTTGCATCAAACAAAACTATAGAAGTTTTAAAACAAACAAAACTAGTAATGTTCCAATTTTAATGTCCAATCTCATTATTATGTGTTTTCTATAAGCTTTTTGAAAGAATCATATTAACAAGAATTTTACCAATAGTTGAAAGTCAGCTTTCTATAGACCAGGTAGCTTTTAGGCTAGAAGAAAGCTATTATAAACAAGTTTGATCTTTAATAAATCACACTGAAAAGAACTTTTATTAATCTAATGTTGACTTAAGGTTCTGTTTGAAAAAATGGTCTTTTTCTAAAAATTTCTAAAATTCTTAATTGTAGGAAAACAATTAATTTGCTTAGAAAACCTGCTTTCTAATAGAAAAATTAAAATGACATTAAATGATCATTGTAGTAGATTCAAAATCTTACAGAACAGACCACCATAAGGTTTAGGTCTCACCAACTTTATTTAATACTTTATCAGTAATCTTCTAGATACAGAAGGCAGAAATTTATCTATGCTGATAACATTGGTCTGTTCCTAAAATAGAAAAGTCTCTTAATAAGGATGTAAAAAAATGGAAATGCTTTTTGAAGACTGTGGTCTTATTGCTAATCCAATGAATTTAATATATTCAATTTTTATTTATTTAAGCAGTAATGAATCATCTTGTAATTTGAACATAATCTTTTGCAATAATACTCTGCAATATGATCCTACCTAAACTATTTAGGAGTGACTTTGAATCATAGCCAATTTATTTTCCTCATTTATCTAAGATCAAAATTAATTTCACAGAATAACTTCTTTAAAAAAGTTGATGCCATTACTTGAGATTGTGATGCATTTAATTTATGAACAGCTTCTTTAAAATTAGCATTTTCATCGTTAAATATTGTGCTTCTATTTAGAAAAAATTTCTCACATTAAAGTGCTACCAAAAATATTACTGGTATACATATATCTACTCTTTTGTAATGTCCTGAACCAGATATCAAAAGAGGAATTGCCTCACAGAATGTATAATATAAAATACATATATTTTGTCTATATTAAACTTTAATGTAATTATAAATTTATTTAACACATATTGATTACATAAGTAATATTTACTAAGGCAATAAACCTCAAGAATATGCACTTGAAAATGCAAAGGTAGGGATCTCTACAGGTCTTAACCACAAGCTTACTCTTTGGAAGAAAAGAGGGGAACCCTTCTTTACTTCAACCTACTTTCTATAGAGACTTGAACTCAGACTTTCAAATTCCCACAGTTTTCCAATCCACATGACAACATACATGTGAAAAAGATAAATAATCTCCAATATACATATTCTGTGTTGAACCAGAACTCATCAGTTAGTCCAAATCACCATCTCCAACACATACACACACATACATACATATATATAAAATTACTATTTAGTTCATATTAAGATAGAAAATTTTCAAACTTTAATGGACAAGCCTCAATCTTCTTCATTCTCCAATTCCCCAGCCATCAATATCATTGAAAATCCTAGGAAAGTTTGAAGATTTGCTATCTTGATATGAATTGACCAGTAATTGTATATATATGTTGGAGATGGTGATCTGGGCCAACTGATGAGTGCTGGTTTATATAGGAAATCATTTATTTTTTTCATATATATGATGGCAATGTTTATCAGTTGTATAAAATGGATTGGATAGCTGTAGGAGTTTGAAAGTCTGAGTTCAAGTCCTATTATATATATATATATATATATATATATATATATATATATATATATATATATATATATATATATATATATATATATATATATATATATATATATTATTAAGCATATTAGACTTGCCAATAACTCAACTCATATCAAGATTCCTGATTTTGATTTTCAACCAAGAATCTATAATTGAAGAATTGGGATGTAAAACAGGATTTTTATAAGATTCTAAATAAATTTATTTTTTCAGTTTCCAACAATAAAGCCAGTTGAATTTGATTTTCCTAGAAGCAAGTGCAGTCTCAGCAACAGTTTCAGGACAAAACATAATTATTTTGCTCATCTTCTCCATGACACTGATCATTGTAAATAGTAAAAAGTACATATTAAGAAATATATCATTAATGAATATCAGATTTATGGTTGCTATTGAACAATTGAAGGACTTAATAAAGCCAGTAGTGAGTCAATCTTTTAGGTGAAAACCCTATAAGTTTTTTTTATATTTTAATAATAATTAAGTTGTTTAAATCCATATCTAAATAAATAAGTAATAATAAATACTGTGCAAAAAGGCTACATTTCACAATATATTCAAAATATAATTAAGTCATCTAGTAGCATGTCCAAATTAACTATTCAATGCAAAAAATTAAGATTTTACTAGTTTTATGGAATGCTTACATTCCAAAATGAGCATAATTACATTGCTATTGGTAACCAAAATGATGCTGAAATTTGGAACTAATTAAAACAACAACAATTTAAACAACAACTAATGATTAAGTTAGTTTTCTTAAACTCTTTGTCTATATGAATCTCTTACATATAATATGAACAACTATTTGATTAAATACTATAATAGAGTTTGTAAATAGAATATTAATATATAACAATTCAATAAGCCAATCATATTTGTTATTAGTAAAATTAAAATGGCATATGTTCCCAAAATCCATAATCTTTAGTCAATACTCATGACAAAAATCAACCTGAGTAAGTTTCACCTTCACTTAAAAACAACAAATTTGTTCATGCAGTTTACCAGAAAGACATCAAAAGAAGTCACTACATCCATAAACCAGAAAAATCTAAATGATGTTAATGTAGTGGAAATAGACATTTAATAGTATTTTTACCATTTAAATAATTAAATCTTTGAAAGCCAAATCATTCGATTTCTACCAGAGGTTTTTGAATTGCATATGCTATAATCAGTTATTTCAGAAAAGGTTTCTACAAAATAATTTCATAAATTATCAATTTTTTAATTACTAGGACACAACTCAATACTTTCCTTTTTTATGAGCATTATCTGCAGATGCACTAAGTCTAATTTTGTATCCTATAAATTACATTGGTGTATATAACAAGGAGAATAACTTATATACTAATAGCAGAATTTAAATTTTTACAATAAATATTTAATTCTATAGATTCTAATAAGAAAAATCCCTTATATTTTTCAGATGTTTTTTTTAAAAATAAAATATGACAAGAACTTGAAAAAGCTAGAATTTTAAATGAAAATAAAATAAAATTAGTATAGCTTAATAACCAGTTTAAAACAGTAAATTCCATTTTTATAAAGATTATGGCTTCCATTATGGAAAACATTTAAAAATATACAGGGGACATTAATAAACATGCAAATGCATCTTTGTGACCATTTCACTCCAGATTATTGATATATAAAATATTAATAATTCTTTAAAGATGAATGTATTTGGTATAGTGGACTTAAAGTTCTTCTGTCAGCATTACTTTTAAGATTATATAAGGATCTCTTTTTCAAAATGATTTGCCTAATATACAAAATATCAAAATTGTTAAGCTGGTAATAATATTTATCCTACTAGAGTGGAGACTCAGTCACTCACACATCAGATCCAGTTGGAGTATCTAATATGACAGCTGTATAATGTAGCTGTATTATGTACTGATTTTAAACTTAATATTTATTCACCACTCCAAGTATGGTGTGGACACAACTCTAAAGATTTTTTAAATTTCTAGAGAGAATGTTGGTTGAGAATGATCTGATTGTGACAATAATTAAATTCATTTTTGGTATATTCCCAACAGTGCTATTTCCAATGAATCTTACAAATAATTATTAGTCAAAACAACATTTTTACATAATTCATAGGTATGAAATTATTTTAATAATAGTATATTAGCAGTTATTTTGCATAATAAGAAATTCAGATATTATTTTTTCAAAACAAGCAAAACTCTCCACACACTAATGTCACTCAGTGCAGTCAGAGTAATCAATGGATGCCAGAAGGCTTGTGCATAAAATCCCTATCTAGTGTCTACTCATCCAATATCCCCAGACTAGTTTCTAGCTTGTGACTTTCATCAGTGAGGAGCCTTGAATCTGGTGATCATGTAAAGTTATTTTCTCAAGATTTCTTATAAAAGTCTAGAGAATTAAAAGCAGTTTTAAGATTTGATAAAAACTATGACTTCAATGTCGTTTTTCTCATGAAACCTTATTAAAATTTTAGCAAAATGTGGATTCATATAATATTTAAAATAAGAAAACAAAATACCCAATTTTTGATAATATTAACTGTAGTCACATATTTATGAAAAAACAATAAATAAAAACCAAAAGTGAGCAGGATATGAGAAAAACTATTATAACCACATCTAATATGATTATACTTATTAGATAATTGCTTTTCTCCAAACAATGTTAATCAACTTTATATATAAAAATTGATTAACAAAGTGTTGTTTAAATAAATAACAGAGTCACCCTGCAAAAATACACTGTGAATTTGAAATCAAATTCTTTAATATCTATTCTATTTCATCAACAATTTGTAAATGATTTGAAGAACCTTTTTTATGAACCTATAATTATTATTAACGTTGAAAAACTAATTATAGTAGAATAAGTAAAGAAAAATAAGCTGAATATTATATATTTTTTGTAATTTTTTTAAATTGAAATAACTTAATATTAATACATGCAGCTGTACTTAAAAAAAATTAAAAAAAAAAAGTTATATAAGAGTACTTTTTTAGTAGCTAATAAAAAAAAGTCACACATCACGTGACTTTATTTTTTTTAATATAAGAGTGTTAATTCTTAAACATTTATTAGATCAATGCAAAGATAATAGCACACAGTAAAATGTGGAGAGATTTGTAATTAATAATGAAAGAACAAAAATGGAATAAATGAGTGACAAACCCGTTAAGCGTTGGTGGCCTGGTTAGCATAGCTGCCTTCCAAGCAGCTGGCCCGGGTTCGCTTCCCGGTCAATGCTTTGACACATGTGAAAAAAACAACAGTTATTACTGACAATATTAAAACAATTATGAAACTTAAATGCAGCTGGGCTGCTACAAAAATAATTGTAGATGGATAATTATGTTTAAACTGAATAAAAGAGATTGTATATGATGTAATAATTAGATGAGATAAATAAATATATGGGGGGGGGGGACCCCTATGGATCAATAAAGTAAGATTAAATTTGGAAGCATCTTGATTCTGAAGTCGATAGATAATGGTTAAAAATGATAATGAAATAACAAAAATAAAAAAACTGTGGGAAAAAAATTAAGGATATAAAATATATTGTTAATGGGGAAAAAAAGTTATTTTGAAAATATGAAAATAAAATGATAAACTCCATTGAAGAATTTTATGAATATATATATATAATGAAAAAAATTGAAAATCAAAATACTTTATACAATAATAAAACATTATCTGTACTAACTATTCTAAATGAAGATTTAAAAAAAAAAACAATTAAATAATGAAAATAGAAAACTCCAAATAAAAAAAGTGGAATTATTATAAATATTTTAAAAATAAGGTAAAAAAAATAGTAAAAATTATGGCGAAGTCATGCAATTATTATCAAAATGTATGGCTGAAAAAAATGTAATAATGAGATTGATAATTAAAAAGAATACTGTAATTATAAAGATATGAGACTTTCCTTACGTATGCTAAAACGCAATAAAAAGGAAAAGCTATAATTGAATAACGATAAGTAGGATTTCTCACGTAATAGTTTTCTTTCAATTCAATATAAGGTATTTATTAATATTATTATAATTTGAATAAGAAAAACTGTGAAATAATCTAAAAAAAAAACAATAAGGTACATTTAAAAGAAGTTATGGCTTTAAAATAAAGGTATTTAGACGGATTTAAACTCAGACTTTCAAGAACCTTACAACTATCCACTCCATGTAACACAACCGATATCCATGGTCACTTACATGTGAAAAAAATAAATGATCTCCAAAATATGTATTTCGTGCAGAACAAGCACTCATTAGTTTGTCCAGATCACCATCTCCCAGCTGGTTCAGCATATATTAGAGATATATTAGAGATCATTACCATTTCCACATGTATGTAGTTATGTGTATCGGTTGTATAAGATGGGGTGGGTAGCTATGGAGCTTGAAAGTCTGAGTTCAAATTTCTTCTAATTATATTAAGCTCAGTATAGACAACATACTTGAATCTAAATATTAAAATAAAGGTATGTAAGCATGAAATGCTATTATACATTAAATTTATGAAAAATAAAAGATATATTTGCAAATATTTGATTATATACTATTTCTTTCATGATTAAAGTTTTGAAACATTATGATATAAACCTAGGATGCTGTCAACAAACCATGATGAATATTGATTAAAATGAAACAGCAGAGATTGATTACATTATGATTCAAAGAAGCATTTTGTATCTTAAAATGAGAACAAAAAATTGCAATCATATGGATAATAACAGCTAAATTAATGTCAAATGGGGTTTTTTTAAATGGAGCATGTAAATACAAAATGGAATAAACTAGTACTTAACAATTATAAATGTTTCAGTTAATCTAAAATTTAATACAAAAAATATATATATCTGAAAAAAAAAAAGGTTTCAATAAATGTGGGTTTCTAGATTAATGATGTAAAAAACTTATTGAATTTTATAATGTATGCATGTTAAAAATAAGAAGAAGAAAACAAAAAGGTAATATATGTGTCACTGACATCATTGAAAGAATTAAAAGACTGGATTGGACATATTGCTAGAAATGATGATAATAGATGGCCAATTGATATCTTGAAGGGGGTTCCAAGAGATTGTAAAAGACCCAGAAACAGACCACATGTGAGATTGTTGATGAAATAAAAAAGTGTGTCAGGGTGAAATGGAGAAGAGGGGCTAGAGATTGGAGAAAATGATTGAACTTGGAAAGACATTCATCTTGCAGTGGATTGATAATGGTTGACAATGATCATGATAATGTCCAAAATAAAAATGTATAATAAGTTGTAATATAGGATAAGATGCAATGGAAAACCATCAACAATGATTAAATGAAAGTACTAATAGAAGTATTTTCTTGTTTAGTTATTTAGAGAATTTAATTTAGAAAGTCACTATTTATTTATAAATCTGGACTTATGATTCTTTCTAGAAAAGCAACATAAAAGTACATAGCATAGTAATATTTTATTAGTATATTAGAATTACCAAAAAAAAGTCAAAACAATGAATGAGAGAATAAACAGAAATTATTATATAAAATATTTTTAGAATACATTAGAGTTGGCTAAATATTACTCAAAATAAATTAGCAATAGATCACCAAGTGAAGTCCTATACTAAATCTCCAAAAGATTTCAAGAGAACTGATTACATATGAGATAAATGGGTAATGGTCTGAAGTGATGTAGAGAATTAAGAAGTGAGTGTAAACATAAGGAATAAATTCACAGAAGCTTTAAATCTTGCTATTAATAAAAATAATTGAAAATTATACATTATAACCCCTCTGATGTAGTTTACATGTATAGTTTTAAAAAAATAAAAAGGTATTATGTGTTTTAAAATTTTGTAAAAGTTATTGATTTATTTTAAACCAAATCATTAATATATTGATAAATTGAAAAATGAAATAATTTGTCAGAAAAGAACAAATATTTCTTGGTATTTTAAATAACAATTCTAAAATAAAGTTAATCATTTTCAAAATATTAAGCTGCTATGGAAATTTGGAAAATTGGTAGACAATAAAGAAAAAAAACCCTGTGATCACTGCTTGTAAAATTGTAAGAGTTCAGTTAAGTTCTTTTTTGTAAAAATTAAAGCTAGGAAAATGATTTGGTTCCTGATATATTTGTCTATGTTTGCAATAATGGATAAAACTTTAATTAGAGTGCCTAATTTCATTTTTCCCAAAGTGCAACTGTTTTCATGGAACAGTGATAATGCCTTAATACTGAATAACATGTAGGTATATCTGCCATACTGAATATTATTTTGAACACTATAATACAACTCGTTAATTTAAGATTATAAAAAATTTATCCATTAACTAAATCTTATCAGAAGAAATTACCCAAGAAGAGAAAAAATTGCACATTTTGGCATATCTTCTTCCCTAAATTATAAGGTACAATGACCAAAAAGGAACTTGATTTATGAAAAAATATTCATATTAAATAATTTATAAATTCCAATATGAAACTATAAGGATACATCCACAATGGCCAGAGATCTCATGCTTAAATTAGTATTACTGTTAAAAAAAAAAAAGAAATTGAGCTCAGCAGAAAACATACAAAAACAAGCAAGCTTGGTAAGACTTTGACAATGACTTGAATAAAAAATAATTTAAAATATTTTCTGTCATGTATATTCCACATGTCATTATGTAATAAATTTATTGTTATAGTTACAAATTTTGTTTCTCATAAATTTTCTCACCTGAGTTATAAGTGTACTATTTTATTTTACATCAGAATAATACTATAAGTGTGGATAGGATGATGATAAAGAAATATGGCTGGATTTTCTTAAAGGCTTATACTTAATATACAATCCAGTCTGATCATTATCTGTGATTGTTATCAAATTAGATTTAAAAAAATGTATAATCACTCCACTATGTACACTGCCACCTGTTGACAATCACATTTCCCTAGACTGAAATAATTCACATGCATTTCATTTACTTAGCTTTGTGGGGCAATTACTATTACAATATGTATCTTTTTTTCTCAGTGATGAAAGTTTATTCATAAAAAAAAGCAGATACAAATACGGTTAGAAAAGGTTTACAAGGGAGTGATTATATGGTAAATTGAAATTTCAGGAGCAACATGGTAAGAGGGGAAGGATACATGTGAAAAGGGAATGGGAAGTGGAAAGGGTCTGTAGTCCAGGAAAGTCTGAGATGCATGTCTTCATTGAGTAAGCATCGTATGGCTCACAAACATTTAAATGATTGAGTCCTATAAAAGAGGCTGAGAGTTGGAGGATTTCCCAAGTGACTGTGAGGAGTGGAGGTGAGGCTAGTTTGGTATCTCTGGTTTTGAGAGAGTAAATTAGGTCCAATAGCTTTTAATTCACTGAGTGTACTCTCTGGTCAAAAATAATGGCACATCAGAGCAACCAAGGTGCATAGTTGAAAGACAACTGATAGTCTAATAATTGCAAAGATCCCTGCTTCTATGGATTCTTAGAGGTTGAAGATGGTGTTCCTGTGTAAGGAAAGACAGGAGTTGATGACATGTCTCACTCCAAGCAGAAAAGGACATTTAAATATGAAGTGCTGGAGGGTTTCATTGTCAGTTTTACAGAGCTGGCATAGGGGAGAAATCTTGGTGAAACCCCTATGGTTGACCAAAAATTGATTTCTGGGAAGAGAGTGATGGTTGATTTTGAGGAATTTTGCCTCAAGGGACCACCTGTTGAATTTGCAGATTAATTGAGCATTGGTAAGTTTGAGGAATGTAGGGGAGACAATTATTGATTTACTGCAGAGTAAAGCCCTTTCCAAATTTAATCCACTTTCTCCAATACATAAACTCTCTTCTTATAACAATGATAAATTTTGTTATTTCATTCATAGTCTCTTTTATTTTTATATTTACAAAATCTTAGGATCCAATTTAACATTTTATCTGTCCATACACTATCATTTTTTCTAACAATATGTCCAGCCTATTCCATTTCAATCTCTTAATTTTGTCAAGTCTTTCATCCAATTATTTTACTTTTGATCCCTTTCTGATACTTTCAACAATAAAGAAAAAATAAGATGCATTTAAGTAACTAAATATTATGCATATAAACTTTGAGAAAATAATTTTCATACATATATATATATATACAGAAGATAAATTTAGAATTCTAATCAATATAATACAATATCTAAGTGATAAAACTGTGATCATATATATGTCATTTTATTATTTATTTTATTACATAACTTTAGTAATTAGAATTGCTTTAGTAAATGATTTAATTAAATGCATAATTGGGTAAAAATATTAACGGAATTGAAAAAAAATAAAAAAACAAAATTTTATTAAGCAAAATATAAATAAAAGAAGTATAGAATATGTGAATAAAAATTTACAAAAACATATAATAGAATAATAGCATCTCCAGATAATACATTAATAAACCAAAACATAAATTATGTTTTTGTTAATTTAACTAGAGCAAAATGTTATGTTTCTTTTCTCTTTTAGATTACCATTTTAATGGCAGTAAATGCTTTTTTTCTGTTTCATATTCACATTTTCTCCCATCATATATATATTTTAAACCTCGAAAGTAATTTTCAACATTTATTTCTTAAAAAAAAAGTTCAAAGCAATTACAATGCATTAAATAAGTTGGTTCAAAATGCTTTAATATTTTAATAAAGATCTTCATTCTATTTTCACGAATTTTACTTATTCAGCCTTTCCATTTAAACAGCAATCATACGTATGAAATAATATAGATTATATAATTATTCAGAAGATAATTAATATACATATATATTTGAGTATGCATGCACTAACATAGATTAAGTAATTATGCACAAGACAAACTTTTAATATATATATATAGTAGTTATATATATTGGGATTATATAAGTGTTGACTGGTTTCTAATGGTTTTATATATATATAAATTAAAAGTTTATAAAAGGATTCCATCTTTATTGTTAAAAAAAGGTTGCCTTGACAACAGTTTGAGATTGTTGATAGTTATCTCTATTGAGATTGTCCAAGTGTTGAACTGGTTTCTAATGATTACTTATAAACACATGTAGTCTTGAGCATTATTATGCACACCCATATATATATAATTACATGTATACTTTAACTAACATATGAGATTATGTGGATTATTTTAAAAACAAATTGTCCATATATAGTGGACTAATTATAAATAAAAAAGTCATATATCATATTAATCAAATATGTGGCGTTTTAAAATGACTCCTAGCAACAATACAAAATCATTATTTTATAATGTAATCCTTAATTTCTTAGAAGCTATTAATATAATTCCAAAGATAATTATATTAGAAACCACACTCAATCAAATTACATTATTGATTAGTGTTGGTTATCTGGATAGCAAAAAAATCTTCTGAATGGTGTTAAAAAGTAAAATGAACCAAAAAATATAATCTTGTATTTAAATAAATTCATTATAATAATTCAAAATAATATATATTGTAATGATATGAACTCATAGGGTGAAACTGGGGTGATGGCACTCATCATTATCAATATTACTACATATAAAATTTAAATACAAATGAATGTCATGAAGAATGAGTGTGGGAGATCGCAGAATTAACTATAAGTTCACCAACATTACATAAAAGCAATAATAATCATTCATTACTATGAATGATCAACATTATAAATAAATCAACAGTCAATCTTGTGACTGGATTTGAAATTGGTCCATTATAAACCAGGCTAATTATTTAGCCTTTGCCAAACTTAGGGCAGTAATATAATGTAATAATTTGGGTATAATGCTAGGATACTAAAACATGCTGATCATCATCAATGCCCTGCCCATTTAGTACCATTAATATACTGGCCATCTATAATGTAATTTCTAATAAATATTAAACTAAATAAAATGTAGTCCATTGATTTTAAAGGATATCCTCTCTGTACCATTCAACATTAGAGAAGTAATAAAATCATCATCAACTGGGTGTTTATAAACACTAAATATAAACCTCTTTTATATTATAAACTGTTATGTACAAATCCTGATCAGTGAACAAAAGCTCTATAACTGTTATGGTGAGCAAGAGATATAATCCTAACATATAATGTTTTTAAGCCATTTTAGGATTGAATAAATTTAATGGAACAAGTTTAACAATGAAATATTAATTTATTAATAATAATTAAAATGAAATTAAGATCTGCTGAATATGCTATAAATATAAATTCAGCATTTTAATTTTGATTAATACAAAAAGAAATAAGCTATTACACTATGATTTACCAATACTTTAATAGGTTTACATAAAATGCATCTATATATAAGCAATTATAAAGTACAGAAAATAGACCTATATCAAGAACAACCAACAATCACACTCAGAATATTCAAGAGTGCAAAGAAGAGAAAAATGACATTCCTCAGAACCAGCTACAATATGAATGTCCAAAAATAAAGTCATTATTGTACACCACATATGGCTTTATACAAAAAATACATAATATAATATATTTACAATTTAAAGATAAAAGTGGAATGCAAAATAAGTGATGGCACGAACTCAAAAGGTAAGACCTACATTTGAGGGCAATAAATATGCTATAACTTATCTCTAAACATGAGAATTATGAGAATGAACCATCAAAAATATAATAGGAATAATAATAATTGTCTTAAATAAAGCATTTCATGTTTAATGTGAGACACAAAAGGTATAACTCATGGAATATATTATAATATTAAAAGAAAAGCACAATGACAATCTCTTTACAAACATATACTAGCAAAATAAATATCAACAAGAGAGACAAAGCTACAATTTCTTGGAAACAAAATAATGGCAAGATAAGAATATACAATAAAAACAAGAGAGAGAGACTCATACTATTATCTCTTAAATAATACTACAATAATTAACTGATGTGTAAAACTGATAATGTAAAAATTATTTGCCTTATCTGGCTTAATAAAAATATGGCCTAAAATAAGCAATATGAATATACACCATCTTCAAATAAATTAAAATAAATAAATAACTTATGATAAGAGATGAATAACACTTTAAAATATAGGAATATGAAAAAGTAAATATTCCATAAACTTCTAGATAATTCAGCTTACAAATAATTCATGAAATCATATCAGACAGAATGCATAAAATAAAAATATATAATAAATTACAATAGCATAATATTACATTCAAATATCAGCATTTCAAGCTAATTGTGCATACACTTTTGTGAGTGTTAATAATAATAATAAATGAATACTTTCCTCTCCAATACAAGATATAGTATTTATGCAGGAATAAAATGAAACACTCGCAAGGCGTATGCACAATTAGCTTGAAAGGCTGATATTTGAATGTAATACAATTGTAAACATGTGCTATATAAAAATAAATGCTTATTTACATATGATTAAATTTCAGTTAGAGTGACATTTAGTAAATTCTAGACAATTTCACCAACATCATTCATTCAGACATCATATATAGTAATTTAAAGTGAGTGGTCCATCCTCACACTTTCCTTACCAGTACTTCAGATTTGCTCATATATAAGCATTTGAGTTGTAGGAATAAGTGGATTAATTTTATTCCTGCATAAATACTATATCTTGTATTGGAGAGGAAAGTATTCATTTATTATTATTAACACTTGCAAAAGTGTATGCACAATTAGCTTGAAAGGCTGATATTTGAATGTAATACAATTGTAAACATGCAGTATATAAAAATAAATGTTTATTTAAATAGCATAATATTGAAACTTAAAATTATACCCAGTTTACCAAAATAAATAAATAAAAGTCCTTCATGCTGGATGTTTTACCAATCAACAGGATACAGTCTCTGTAATTACCATTCTGCAAATGCTAAAAATTTTCTCCTACTTGTTGAAACATAGCAAATTTAAATTATTTGTACAGCATTTCAATATTACCAATAAGTAATAGATTTCCTGATGAACCCAAGAACAAATTATGTTAATGGCCATTCACATTTCATGAATATTTCAAAGTAGAGTAGTAGTAGTAGTAGTAGTAGTAGTAGTAGTAGTAGTAGTAGTAGTAGTAGTAGTAGTAGTAGTAGTAGTAGTAGTAGTAGTAGTAGTAGTAGTAGTAGTAGTAGTAGTAGTAGTAGTAGTAGTAGTAGTAGTAGTAGTAGTAGTAGTAGTAGTAGTAGTAGTAGTAGTAGTAGTAGTAGTAGTAGTAGCAGCAGCAGCAGCAGCAGCACAACAGATACACAATATCCATCTACTATACTCAGTTTCAATAGTTCCATTTTTAAAAAAGACCATACAGCCATCCCCACTTCACAATTTAAGGCCAATTTCAATTTCACCATTCATAATAAAAATCATTGAGTCCATTATTAAGGACAAAATTCAGACTTTAATACTCCCGCATCTGTCTAAATTCCAATTTGCCAAAAAAGGCAACTCCATACCAGAAGCACTAATGCTATTTAGAATCATACAGGAAGATATTAAAACCAAAAGAAAGGCAGCACAGTGGCAGTTTAGCTAGACATAGAAGCAGCATTTGACTCTGTGCCAGTTGACAGTCTTCTTTGTTTAATAGGCAAATACAACATTCCAACACCAATAATGTATATACTCACTAACTTATTAATAAATAGAAGCCTACAAATAACCCTCAATGGAAAAACATCACCTTCTTTCATTCCACATAATTCTATACCACAAGGCTCTCCACTCAGCTCGCTTCTATTCATCACTTTTATTAATCCACTTCTTGCAGAAATAGAAGCAAAGCTCCCGGATGTGTACTCCCACACACTTAGACAAACAATTAAGCATCTCACCTACATGGATGATGTAATAGTCCTCATCCCCTCAAAACAAATGTTATCAGATTTACATAAAATATTAGAAAAATATTCATCATAATATCAATTGAAATTTAATCAGGAAAAAATGGCTGTGTGGTCCCTACTCACAGGCTCACCAATTAAGACAATAAACTCTCATGCCCCCCACTCTTTTCTTGGAATACCTTTCCACCTTTCCACAAATCGAGCCAGAATTTTAATACAAAATAACTTACTAAATTCAATCAATAAATTAATCAATTCTTTAACTAAAGCATATTTATCAATTCATAGTAAAATTTCTTTGATCAATATGTTAATATTTCCTAAAATTAATTATTATGACCCAATTATTAAATTCACCAACTCATTTATTCGCAAGATCAATTCATTGTGCACACAGTTAATTTGGAACAAAAAAACTGTATCCATTAGTATCAACAAGTTACAAAAACATTCCAAAGATAATGGCCTTTCACTACACAGCATTACTACTTTTTTTTTAAAAGGCATATAACACTATTCAAAAAATTATCAGCAACTTTGAGTTTGATGAAGTTTTCATTCCAATAGTTCCAACAGATACACCTCCACCCATTAGTAACAAATTCATACATAACCTTATGTTTTAATAAATATGTACAATAAGCAGAATGATCACACAGCAAATAAATTAAAATACTGGGATGCATATCAAATTATAAATGCAAACTCTACCACTCATTGCCATAGCAGTAGTCTTTCAATATCAAATAAAACACTTATACAAAAATTCAAATATTGGCACCTAGAACCAAAATATCTTGACTTCTTAGTAAAGATTAATCTTGATGCCTTACCTACAAATTATTTTCTGACAACAAAAATGAAAAATTCCAACCTCAATCCAATATGTGTGTTTTGTCATAGGGATGAAGAGATCATTAACCATATTATCACTGACTGTCACGCTCTTAACATTTATAGAGAACTAATTGCAACACTCACTGGGAGTAATGATACCATACTATTGTTATTAATTAATGCAATACAGACAGGTAATTGTACCTCAATCAGAATACACATGTACCTTTTTTTCACTCTCTGGTTTGTGCGCTGTCATTTTGTATTCAACCCCACTTCTCGCAAATACAGAACAATTTACCTTAATAAACTACAAGCAATAAAGATGAGGGACCAAATACTTGCCCCATTTGGACTATTCACAGACACTTGGCAATCAATTCAGATGCCAACAACCTAATCACAATCCCACAATTACATACAGAGAAAACATTACCCGAAGAAGAACTTTAGTTTTTTTTTATTGTCATAAAACCTGCCAATTAACTGACCTTTTCCCACTTCAATACTTGTTATTTCACTGTAAAATGCAATGTAACTAATGAAATAATGTAAGTTACCTATTTTTTTCACTATATATAACATTTTTACTTAATAAAGCTGTTTTAAAACTAGTAGTAGTAGTAGTAGTAGTAGTAGTAGTAGTAGTAGTAGTAGTAGTAGTAGTAGTAGTAGTAGTAGTAGTGGTAGTAGTGGTAGTAGTGGTAGTAGTAGTAATAATAATAGTGATAATAACGATGATGATGATGATGCACTGGCAATCTTTTATATAATCTTATATTAACTTCTCATTAATATTTTGGAAAATATGATTTAATGGCAATCTATAGAAGTATTAATTCTTTTGGCAGAATATGGATTCCATTTTAGAGCAAATTTTGAAACTAATAATAATGATAAAGAAGAAATATTGCAGAATAGATACTTGAATAAAAAATAGTAATTCAGAAACATTTATGTTTCATTCATATAGGATATGATTTGTTCCAGTTTTTTGTACAAAGAATAATTTGAAAATAATAGTGAGAACTTCAAACACATATTTCATTAATATTTTAGAATATTTTAAAAAGTACTAATCTTATAATAAATTATTGGCTTAATAACTTAAGTCAATAATCTTAAGTTCACTGACTTAGGAAATATCTTTCCTGGTTCTATTCTGAAATAGACTTAGGAAATATATAAGATAATATTTTATGAGCAATGTCCTTTCAAAAGTAACAACATTTGAAATAATTTATATTCTAAGAAATAAATGTTATTCTTTTTAAATTGACATTAATAATTAATCGCAAATGCATATATTAAAATAATTTAAAAAGTCATTCATTACTGACATGTCTTTAAGATACATTGGAGTAATTAGTAAATATCAATTTGATGTAAATTAAACATTTTCCTATTTATACTATAAATAAATTTGGGTAAGAAATGTAAAAAATCCATTATTATTAAACAGGCTATATTATTTGAAATTCAAAAGTTTATTCATTTTAAAGCTGAACAAGTCCAAAAAATATTATTTAAAGATATGAACATTTTTAAAACAAAGCCATTTTTAAATATATGTTGCTGAAGAATATTTAAACATTTAGAGACTTTTAAAAATCTTCTTATTTACACCATATATTTTGAGCAAAAGCATTTTTACACTATTAGGAACTGCTCAAAAATACCAAAATAGTATAAAGCTTTTAGCAGCCTTAATATTACAGTATATAAAACATAAAACAATTGATGTCTATTATTAATGAGAAAACAAAAATCAACAAAACTTCTTATATAATAATGATGAGTCATATAGAATTTCCTCAAAGTACAAAATTTAAATAAAAATAATTTAGCAATTATTGTTAAACATTTAGTTAAATTTTCCATTATATTTCACTGTGATGTAGATTTCAAACTTTTTAGTAATATCACCTTAAAATATCAGCTTAAAATGTCCAGACCTGGATGAAAATTAGTTAGCAAGATATATTTAACTTTTAAGCAAACAAAAATTTATTATAAGTAATTAAACTGAATAATATTAAATATAAATAATTCTGCAAACAATTCATCAACTAAATTTCCCCAGTAATATTATTTAAATCCCCACATGTGCACATAATTCTGATCATGTGAATGAATTTGATGAATGAAATTGACACTTAGATCAACTCCTCCTTGGCCTTAATTCATTAAAGTTTAATTATTAATTGGTATCTTGGAAGACATAGCTAAAAATAAACTCATTTACATAATTATCTAGACTTTTAATTAAATGTTACATTTTAAGATAAATTATTTATAAAACTAAAATTATTATAGTGAAAATAAATATTGCATAATAAATTATATTTTTCAAATAGAATATTAATTTACATTATTCCTTTAAACAATCTTATACAGTATTTAGTAGCTTTTTCTAATAGATTAATTCTTTATCTTATTTCATTAACTAGCTTAAAACTTATTAGACTGAATTAATCTTTATTACAATTGGCATTAAGGAAAATATATTTTTTATTAGCAAACAACTTAAATAAAATGAATTTTTATGAGCAAGTAATTTAATTATTAATAATGAACATTAAAGATTCAAATGTAGCTTTAAAGTTTAGCTCTAACATTGAATTTTATACACTAATATCTATATTAAAATAGTTTTAACTTTTAATATTTTTTTCAATATTAATTCATGAATATCTATGGTGGATATCCCTAAACTAAGCAATTTAAAGTTATTTAAATGACATATGTGTTTAAAGCATTATAACAAGATATTAAAAATAACTTTTAAAGCAATTAAAAGTTATAAAAGTTATATTAACATTCAAATATCAAACTCTAACAAATTGGATTATTATAGAAATTAATTTATTGAGATTTTTTTAAAGTACTAAGCAATTATATAGCTGGAGATTTAGCTTTACCAGAAAGCTAAAGGTTACAATATATATATATATATGAAAAACAAAAAAACACAAGTTAAAAAAGTTGCTAACACTTGTATTTATGATAACAGATGGCGTTCTACCAAAAATACCGTCAAGCGTAGTTTTCTGTTTACATAAACGTCAGAGCGAGCATTCACTATCTCTAACTTTAATTCCACTTTCAGATCATGATTTCAAGCTATTTGCTATTGTCAGTGAAAGACAGGAATAAGAAACTAGATCTAAACACAAACTCTGAGCATTTATGAAACAGTTTCTATTCAGCTTGCAAGCGTGAATCTTTTAGACACATTAATGTCTTCAAACTCAGCATAGCAAGCCAGATAGCTACATGGGTCTGATCTCAGTTCAGCATCACCACATAGTAGAAACCTCTGCAATATACATAATTGCAAGAAAGACCTCAAAGGTACATTTATAAAAAACAAAAAACACAAGTTAAAAAACTTGCTAACGCTTGTATTTATGATAACAGATGGTGTTCTACCAAAAACACCATCAAGCATAGTTTTCTGTTTACATAAACGTCAGAGCGAGCATTCACTATCTCTAACTTTAATTCCACTTTCAGATCATGATTTCAAGCTATTTGCTATGCTGAGTTTGAAGACATTAATGTCTCTAAAAGATTCATGCTTGCAAGCTGAATAGAAACTGTTTCATAAATGCTCAGAGTTTGTGTTTAGATCTAATTTCTTATTCCTGTCTTTCACTGACAATAGCAAATAGCTTGAAATCATGATCTGAAAGTGGAATTAAAATTAGAGATAGTGAATGCTCGCTCTGATGTTTATGTAAACAGAAAACTACGCTTGACGATGTTTTTGGTAGAACACCATCTGTTATCATAAATACAAGCGTTAGCAAGTTTTTTAACTTGTGTTTTTTTGTTTTTCATAAATTTACCTTTGAGGTCTTTCTTGCAATGATGTATATTGCAGAGGCTTCTACTATGTGGTGATGCTGAACTGAGATCAGACCCATGTAGCTATCTGGCTTGCTATGCTGAATTTGAAGACATTAACGTGTCTAAAAGATTCACGCTTGCAAGCTGAATAGAAACTGTTTTATAAATGCTCAGAGTTTGTGTTTAGATCTAGTTTCTTATTCCTGTCTTTCACTGATGATAGAAAATAGCTTGAAATCATGATATGAAAGTGGAATTAAAGTTAGAGATAGTGAATGCTCGCTCTGACGTTTATGTAAACAGAAAACTATGCTTGACAGTGTTTTTGGTAGAACGCCATCTGTTATCATAAATACATGCGTTAGCAAGTTTTTTAACTTGTGTTTTTTTGTTTTTTATAAATGTACCTTTGAGGTCTTTCTTGCAATGATGTATATTGCAGAGGTTTCTACTATCTGGTGATGCTGAACTGAGATGAGACCCATGTATCTATCTGGCTTGCTATGCTGAGTTTGAAGACATTAACGTGTCTAAAAGATTCATGCTTGCAAGCTGAATAGAAACTGTTTCATAAATGCTCAGAGTTTGTGTTTAGATCTAGTTTCTTATTCCTGTCTTTCACTGACGATAGCAAATAGCTTGAAATCATGATCTGAAAGTGGAATTAAAGTTAGAGATAGTGAATGGTCGCTCTGACGTTTATGTAAACAGAAAACTACGCTTGACGGTGTTTTTGATAGAATGCCATCTGTTATCATATATATATATTTGAAAATACTTTACTTAAAAATATTTATTTATAAATTTACGCATATTATTTTGAAGAAATACAGACATCAATTTGTAATATTATATATATATATAATGTTTTCACAAACAGATATCTTGATTTTAATTCTCATGATCATCCTGCACAAATTTTTTCTGCAGCAAAAAATCTTTTTACTAGAGTTTATAATTTATCTAATAAAGAACATCATACTCAAGAAATAGAACTTACAAAAAATATTCTACTTTCTAATAATTATAACAAAAACATCATATATAAGGCTTTACATAATATTAATACTAAAAAGAAAAAAGAGGATAGAATTGACAATTCCTCTTTTAATAGAGTCATTTTACCTTACATTAAAGGGGTTACTGATAAAATCAGTAGAAGACTATCTTGTTTTAATATAAAGACTACTTTTTCTACTGGCAAAAAAATTGGTGATTTTTTATATAAACCTAAAGACAGAATATTTTTGGAACACCAAGGAGTTTATAAAATTCTATGTCTGCAGTGCTCAAGAAGCTCTGTGAGTCAGCCTAATAGATGAATAAATGTCAGAATTAAGGAACATAGAAATGATTTTAATCAAAAAATTAGTACATCAGTTTTTACTTCCCATTTTTTAGAAATTGATCACAAACCTGATTTTGACAATACCAAAATACTTGCTAATTTGGAAAGAAATGATTTAAGAACCATGAAAGAGTCAACTGAAATATTAAAGAGATATACTGGTTTAAATAGAGCTGATGAAGCACAACATATTCCAGCTATGTAGAAACCTCTCATTTTATCTAATATTAACTTGAAATTAATAGGTGAAAAAACTGAGGGAAATAAACATTTTGATAAGCCTCATATTATGAATGCTGAACTACTTCAAGTTGAATCCCACTTCTCATCTCGCACTGGTCACGTTATTGTTTGAAATCGAACGATTGTTCTTTTAAAAGTTAACCTTGATAATGGCGGTTGCTAGTCCATTGAAATATCGGATTGTAATGCAAAATAATACATGGTTTGTACTCAAAAATATTTCTCTCTCTCTCTCTCTATATATATATATATATATTGTTTTAATTATTATAAGTGTACCTTTGAAGGTTTTTGCAATGCTATATATTGCAGAAGCTATTACTATATGGTGAAACTGAGCTGAATTAAGACCCATATAGCTATCTAGTTTGTAAGGCTGGATTTGAAGACATTTACATGTCTGATAAGTTCATATTTTCAAATTAATAGAAACAAGTTTTATAAGTTCTGACTTTTGAATTAGTATTTTGGATCTAGTTCCTAGACTCTCAGCCCTCCACTGAGGTGAGCCATAAGCTTGAAACCAATTGGTCTGGAGGTAGGGATAACGATAGAGATTTTGAATTCTATCTCTTTCAGCAACTTATAAAAACAAAGCTTGTTTAGAGCTATTGGTAAGCTTTATCTAGTGATCATAAAATGCAAGCTTAAAGAGACATATTTTGCAAATTCACCCACGTTAAAAAAAAATTTAAATATTGATATACCAATGTTTCGACTTGATCACACAAGTCATCCACTGGGTGATAAAAGATAGTTATAATAAATAAATTATTTTGACATTTTAATAAATCCAAATACATAAAAATTAAAGACTCACATCATTATTTAAAAATTAATAAAATAAAAATGATAAAATACAACAATTTCACATGACTTTCTAACATGCTTCCAAGTTCTCATTCTATTCTAGTCATCTACAGTAAGCCTAAGTATTCAATGAAACTATATTATCCACATTCTTAGAACTTTCGGAATTTTGCTTATGATATTGAAAATTTAGGATTCACAACTGGAATTAATACTACTGTATTCCACCCTACAGTAGGGTGCAAAATTGTCTTTGGAAGTATATGAATAAGCATCTGAGAAAGTTATGTGAGATTGCTGTAAGTAATTTTTTTTAAACAAAAAGAGAAAAGAAGGCTGGATAATTTAAAACTAAGGTTTTTAAATATATAGAAATTGATCTGGGGTCAGGTCTGGTATAATTATGTAAATTAGTTAATTTTGGTTCAAAACATTACAATTTTTATACATTTCAGTGTATTATCTTGAATAGTATAAGAAAGAAACACATGATTGCTACATGCATGAGTGCATTAATTCCAGTTTTAAATTTTTAAGTCCTTACTGATTAAAATCAAAATCCAGAAATCAATTTGAGAGTTTGGATGGTATAGTCCTAAAGCACTTTATATCCATTGATTTCCCTATCTTACCAATTATGGATCTAAGTAGTAGGATAAAGAGAATTGCTATTGAAATTGCTGTTTTAGCATGAAATACGTATATTGGTGATCATTTATCTTTTCAGCATATATGTGCTTGAGTGTATCAGTGATATTAGATAGAGTGGAGAGTGATGGGTCATCTGAAAATCTGTGCTCATATACCCTATATTACATATATAGACACACAGGTATATAATAAGCCTGTTTTCAGTTATTACTTCAATATAAAATTATATTTGAATTAAAAAAAATAATAATTAAAGTTTTAAAAGTAAAAACAATTATTTTAACTGCATGAACATGTTTTGCAGTTCCATAACATTAAACAACAAGATAATAGAAGAAATATCAAAACTATTATCTATATTCAATTTTTTTATAATTTACAAATGTCATCATCATCACCAAACATTATCAATCCACTGCAGGGTGAAAGTCTTTCCAAGTTCAATCCATCCCATTTTTTGCTTCTCTTCTCCACATCACCCCTGCACACTTTCTTATTTTATCCATCTATCTTACATGTGGTCTCTTTCTGAATCTTTTATAATCTCTTGGAATCCAGTTTAAGATTTCAATTGTCCATCTATTATTATTTCTTCTAGAAATATATCCAGCCCAACTCCATTTTAGTCTTTTAATTTTTTAAATGAGGTCAGCAACACCTGTTTGTTCCTTTAATCTCTTCTTGTTACTCTCAACATGCATTTCTCCTTACTTCTTTGAGTAGTCTGAAGTCTCTGTATTGCTTTTCTATTAAGTGTCCAAGTTTTAGATCCATAAGTAAGAACTGATAAAACATATTTATTAAAAACATTTCTTTTCAAACACATATGCATATTTCCTTTTAGTATCAAGTTATTTCTACCAAAAGCACCCCAACTAAGTTTAATTCTATGATTAATTTCATCCATTATGTTTCCATCTGCATTAATAATCTGACAAATATAAGCTGCACTATATAAATAATGAATATTTATTAATTTAGAGATTAATAACTTCTAAAATAAACAAACTAATAAAATGGTATGAATAAAATTTATAAGTGTACTTGGTGTTATATTTCATTATATAAAATTTTAAAAACTGATTTTTTTAGATATATTGATATTATTTCATTATGATCAGTGTAATAGTAATCAAATGATTAGTTTCTCTGTATGTCATGTGACATTTTTATTAATTGAAGATGATCATTGAGTCTGTTTACTTTACCATTTTAATAAACTGTACAAAGTATTAAAGGAAAAGATATCTATCAATAGAAGCTGGTGACTAATTAGACAGAATAAGTGTACAATTAAAATAGATTTCAACAGAGGCAAAACTTTCCAAACACTAGTGCCATCCAGTGCAAGCCAAAGTAATCAATGGATGTAAGAACGTTTGTGCATAAAATCCCTATCTAGTGCCTACTTATCCAATATTTTCAGACTAGTTTCTAGCTTGTAGCCTTCATCAGTTAGGAGCTTGGATCTGAATGCACTGCATCTAGATTTTAGGATTTATTGAAAGATTTAGTGATTTAAAGTAGATTTCCATATCTATACTTTTTAATATTATACCCATAGATTTTAAAATATCTTTTTTAAAAATAAAAATATTAATATAATTTTCAATATTGCAGAAATGATTTTCTTGTAAAGGATATTTTTTATTTTATGCTATTAACATTTAATTATTTGTATAAAATAATTTTAAAAATACCAAAATTATTATATTTTAGAATCAAAAATTGTATTAGTTAAAGAAAATGACATCATTATTTTTATGAAAATTTGCAAGAATCTTTATTCACATTTTAAAAAATGTTAGAGCATACAGTTCTTTTATTTATTTTTATTTTTTACATTTTTTAAAAATCTTCTCTTCTCTTTTTCTAATATATAAATAATTTTATGGAATTTTTAATTTTCATTTTATTTTTTTAAAAAAATTCACTTGCACATTATGTAAATATTTTATATTTCATCATATATATGTTCATGTTTATTTTCTTTTAAAAACTATACTTTATTTACATGTGGTTGCAGAAAGAAGTTTGCTATTAAATGATAGACCTTTTGATTTCTTTTTGAGAGGCCTTAAATTTCTAAAATCCTCTGCCCATGTTCCTGCCATTGCAATTATTGTATTATGTGATTATTCATATGATAAATGAATATGAATGTTCATCAAAATGGATCATCCAGCAAAGTAAATTTTCCACCTTATTACCTCTGAGTTCAAAATGAAGAACCATCATGATCTGTGTTCTCAGTTTCCTGATAGTACTTAACTGGAATATCAGTTGAGTTTTCTTGAAGGCAAAATGAATGTGTGTTTGAATGATCATCTTTTTCTTATAGATATTTACATTTATGATAGACAAACCTAAGTTATGGCCTGTATTCTTTAGGATTCTATGAAATTGTCTGCTAAGGCAACAACTGATGACCAAAGGAAGAAAATGCTAACAATAACCCAATTTCAAACTCAGACTGCCATTTGATGGCAACTTATTTAGGTATTTGTGTCTGCAGATCACGTTTAAGTGAAAGGAGATTACATAAGTTGGAAAAAGAATTGTCTAATATTAAATAGGACATTATTGTATTTTGTGAAATTAGAAAATGAAGAGACAATTGATTTAAATATTGGACTATATTTTATTAAAAATGCATAAATACTGGAAGCATAAATGGAGTGGTATTTATTATAGATAAAAAGTGGGAAAACAACATTGTGGATATTGATGGTATATCAGAATAAGTGACAAGATTATTCAACTTAATGGAAGATACAAATTTAGGTTTATCCTCTTTTATCATGAAGAAATAGAAGATTTTTATATGGAATGCTTTTGATCAGACCCAACAACATTTTAAAATGAGTACGGAAGACTTTAATGCTAGAATTTATAAATGATTAGAAAATGAAAGCACTGTGGAAACAAAAATTAGAAAAGTCATAAACTATCGTAAAATGTAAAAGGAATTTTCGAGCGTCTGAATGAAGATACAATAGAATTGGATCATATTTTGACTAACAGAAAGTATATATTTTAAGATTGTAATATTCTTAATAGATTCAACACAAGATATGATCATATTTAGTGAGATATAAAATACATATTAATACAAAACTAGAAAAATAAAACTATTAAGAAAGCCAGTATAACAGGTGATATTCTAATCTTTAAAAATACTCCAATAAATTTAAATTAGAACTTGCAAATTCTTTTAAAATATTAACAGACTTTAAAGATAGTTTTGTTTTGATTGAAATCAATAAAATAATAGATATTCTATTAATAACTGCATGAAAGGTAGCTGGTGACAAAAGCAGCAGTTTCCTAGTAAATTTTTTAATGAGACAAGACAGTTTACAAGAAAAAAAATAATATGAAAATTTGTGAAAATGATGAGTTTTATAAAATAGTATGAAAAGGAATTAATAATGATATAAGATATAATTGTGAATTAGCAAAAAAAAAAAAAAGCCATAAAAGAGAATAAACGTCTCAAGAGTGTAAAACAAGATCTTTATATTGGAAGGAAAGTTTTTAAGCAATGAGAAAACAAGATGGAGCTGTTACTAAAAAGAGAAATGACATCATGAAATATGTGAAATAGTTTTATAAAGAATTATATAATAATAAAAATCAAGAAAGAAAAATACTCCTTATAATTAGTACATATTTTGAATTATCATGTATTTTAAATGAAGAAATAAAACATTCAATGAAGAAGGGGAAATACCCAAAAAATATTAGAATTATTATTGGTATTTTGAAAAAAGCAGATGTCTAAATACTAAAGATGTGTCAGATGATTGGAAGAAATGCAGTAATAATATCAATATTTAAAAAAGGTGACGAAGAAGATATTAGAAATTACAGACCTATCTAGTCTTCTACCAGTTTTATACAAATTTTTTGCAAGATACCTACAGAGATCTTTTGATTTTAACCAATGAAAAGAACAATATTGATTTAAAAGTACTTATAGCACAATAGATTCTATCCAAGTATTGAGAAAAATTATAGAAAAGTTCAATGAATATGAGTTTTCCATTATGTTTTGGATCTACAGATTATGAAAAGGCATTTGATTTTATAAACATTTCCATGGTGATTAAAGTTTGGGATCTCAAGATATAGATCCAGAATATTTATTAAAATGCAATACCAATAATTAGATTACATGGGGATACTAAGAAGATGATTTTATATCTCCACTTTTTATAATAGTTTTACAAAAAGTATTTTGTGATTGAAATGGAAAGCTAAAGAAGAAAAAGTAAATGAAGATTATTTAAGTCATCTAAATTTCACAAATGGTATATTGTTTTGCATATAATGTTTTAGAGCTACAGGAAATATTGAAAATATTATCAAATGAAAGCAATGAAATAGGATTAAGGTCAAAGCTAAAAAAAGTCTTAAGTAATGTTCTATAGATTTTATAAAAAGAAGAAAATAATTAATACAGATGGAAATGTAATGAAATAAATTAATCATAGAATTAAATTTGGAAGGAACATTTGGTAGCAATAACATGGTATTAAAAGTAAATATGCCTATATGTTTGAAAAAGGTTTTTTAAATTCTTACTTATGGGTCTGAAATTTGAAGATATAATAAAACAATATGGAGACTATATATTGTTCAATGAAGTAAGGAGAGATATATGTTGGGAATAACAAGATGATACTTAAATAGATATCAGTGATATCATTGAAAGAATTATGAGATTGAAATGGATCTGGGTTGGACATAATGTTAGAAGAAACAATAAAAAACGAACTACTGAAGTTTTAAATTGGATTCATGAAGTTTATAAAAAATGTAGAAAGAAACTATATATAAAATGGATGGATGAAATAAGAAAATTTTCTGAAATAACATGGAAAAGAGAGGCAAGGAATCAGTAAAAACAATTAAAATCGAAGAGACCATATTTATAAAGTTATGTGGTATTAGAGCTGCAACATGAAGAATTATAATCGTTTAATCATTAAATTAATTAGGTTATTAAATCAAAAACATATTTTAAAATCTACATTAAAAAAAAAACAATTAAACAAAAAAAAATACAAAAGGCTTTAATGTGAAGAATAGTTAAAATGCGTGTTTAAATCAAATTGAGTGCGGGTTTACACGTGCATATTCTGCATGTACAGGTTTACACCTGCATTTATATATGTAATATATGCGGGATTCTAACTCAGACTTTCACACGACCTATAACTCTCAGTGCGATCTTATATTGCTGACTCACCTGATCACACACATGTTGAAAAGATAAATAATCACCAACATCCGTATTTCGTGCTAAACCAGCACTCACCAGTTGGTTCAGATTACCATCTCCACACATATATACAATTAGTATTCAGTTTTATATTAAGATAACCAATCTTCATACTTTAATGAGTGCTGGTTTAGCGCGAAATACGTATATTGGTGATTATTTATCTTTTCAATATGTGTATGATCAGGTGAGTCAGCAATATAAGATGGCACTGAGAGTTGTAGGTAGTGTGAAAGTCTGAGTTCGAATCTCGCATATATTACATATATAAATGCAGGTGTAAGCCTGTACAATGTATTAAAATAGATTATGCAGAATATGCACGTGCAAACACACACTCAATTTGATTTAAACACGCATTTTAACTATTCTTCACATTAATGCTTTTTGTATTTATTTATTTTTGTTAAATTGTTTTTTAAATGTAGATTTTAAAATATGTTTTTGATTTAATAATCTAATTAATTTACTGATTAAACGATTATAATTCCTCATGTCGCAGCTCTAATACCACAGTACCCTTTATAAAATCTATTTAATTTTTCATTTTGTATTTATTGGTGCCACACAATAGATTATACAAAATCTTGATAATAAATATAAGTACTAGATATAAAGTACCTATTTATTTCTATTTAGTTTTAAATGAGTAGCTATATATTTTATACTTTACTAATCAAAACAAAAATATCAAAAAATTTCCTTTGTTAAATTTTATATCTTGTAAATATGCAATGACTTTATACACATTTTGAGATAAAATCTGATATATATATATTTATGAAATGCCCATGAAATAATATCCAATAGTAACAATAGTTGTCAAAAGAAATTAATTTAAAATATCAATAAAAGTCATAATCTTCACAAATTAAATACATAAAAAAATGAACAAAAAAATTATTTGTTTTTACATATTTTTGTATCCAGAAATAAATAAAAAGTACATTTGAGAGTTACTGATGACGTCATTAATCAACGGCGAATTAAGCCAAAGATAATTTAGAATAATATTATAGTAGTTTAGGGAAAAGTATAAGTATGATCCTATGGTAGTTAAATAAGCAGGTAAAATTAAATTCACACGATAAAAGCCAATTAGAAAAAAAAAAAAAGAAAAATATTATTCCACGAAAAAAATAAATAAATTAATAATAACAACGAGAGTAATTTAATCATTCTATTTACGAAGAAGTCCTTGAGATGTTTTCTGAAAAAGTCATTTCAACTATTTCTCATAATATAAATAGAAGATAATAATTATAATAGATATAGCTCAGCCTGATAGGGAAAAGAAGTTATTATGTTTACTTCAAATTGTTAAAGAAAAGAGCATGATATTTGTGAAGTTTTGTATTAAATCTTGTATATCTGTATGTTTAAATATATGAGTATATGTTCATATATTTTTAAGTGTTTATGTTATTGTTCATGAATATATAACATATGTACACGTGAGTGTGTGCGTACATTAATTGATTATTAATTCTCTTAACTGTAATCAATTGAAAGATAAAAAAAAATCAAACCCCAGATCTAGTTTAGTTATTAGCTGGATTAGATTTAAAACAATTCTTCCAAAACTTTCTCTTTCTCTCTCTCTCTCTATATATATATATTTAGATAAATAATCAATCGAATTTCAGATTTTGTTGCACATGTCTTGAATAAAATTAATATATATATATATTGTAAATTATCCATATACTTAAAAAACAGTTAACATCATGTGAGTTTGATATTTCATATCAGAAATAGTCCAATTTTGTATATAAATATCATGATCGCAGTTTGCTTGATTTCAAACTTGGATTTTTAGAATCTCTGGCAGTTGCAGTTAAGATTCTGCTAAAATGTTGATATGAAAAAAAATTATACATTTGGATATACCCAAAAGATATGTTTACATATATCAGAAAAAAATTATATTTCAAACATATGCCTGCAATGTTGAGTTGTAGAAAATATAAAGCTGAAGTGTATCTAATAAAAACAGACAATTAAATATGAAAATTATTATAAACCTACTTAAAATATTATAAATATATTTAAATTTAAACAATTTTGAAGTATACATTTAAGATTAAATGAAATATAAAATGTTAAATGCAATAAAAATGAGTAATAACCACTCGCCACACATGCGCTGTTTTAACAAATTGATATGCACTCTTGCACTCATCTGTAAGCAAAGGTTTAAAAGGATAAGTGAATTAACTTGCCATTCAAGCTTATCTATCTATCTATCTATCTATCTATCTATCTATCTATCTATCTATCTATCTATCTATCTATCTATCTATCTATCTATCTATCTATCTATCTATCTATCTATCTATCTATCTATCTATCTATCTATCTATCTATCTATCTATCTATCTATCTATCTATCTATCTATCTATCTATCTATCTATCTATCTATCTATCTATCTATCTATCTATCTATCTATCTATCTATCTATCTATCTATCTATCTATCTATCTATCTATCTATCTATCTATCTATCTATCTATCTATCTATCTATCTATCTATCTATCTATCTATCTATCTATCTATCTATCTATCTATCTATCTATCTATCTATCTATCTATCTATCTATCTATCTATCTATCTATCTATCTATCTAAAGCCAATTTTTTGCTTACCATGCATATTTATGGCTTGAGTCTATTCTATACCTGATTTTTTAATTGATGTTCAAATTGTACAAACAAAATTCAAATATTACAAGAGAGAAATTTTATCTTTTTTTACCTTATAATAATTTAGAATCTAAATATATTAATAAAAAATCAGGCCTTATAATAATTTAGAATCTAAATATATTAATAAAAAATCAGGCATATAATAGACTCAAGCCCTGAATATGCATGATAAGCAAAAGGTTGGCTTATATGTAAATACATTTGAAGGATAAGTGAATTCATTTGTTCTTTTAATCTTTGCTTATTGATCTGTTAAAACAGCACATGTATCGAAATTAATTTGCTTCCAAAGATTTTATAATAAAATACTGTGCTGTATAAGAATAAAAATATTGATTAATAATCACTTAAATATGTGTTTAAAATAGGTTATTTTGAATAAGCATTTGCTTAAAATATATCAATGGATCCCTCAACACACTCTTTGGGTTATCTGAAACCAAGTGATCTTCCAGATAAGATTAAGATTAACAGTTGCATTTAATACACAGAAATTATTATATTAAATTTGTAAATACTTTTATTAAACATCTCCATTTTTTTTTGTATTTTAAAATATATATCTATGTACACAAATGTATTTTTATTTATGACTTTGGTGACATACACAAACATATATTTAAATAATATTTATGTGTATAGCTAGCTATTTTTGGAAACATTTGAGTAAACATATAAAAAGTCATGCAAAAATGCTTTTGATGTTAACTTTCCTGGGGTCCAGTAGTTGTTACAAACCTGAAACTTTAGGATTTTTTAAATTTCAGATTTTAGCTTAATTAATATAAAGGAATAATGTAAACAAAGGCTTAACTCTCCATACAGTAGCACCACCCTGTGCTAACCAGAGTAATCAATGGATGCCAGAAGGCATGTGCATAAAATCCCTATCTATTGCCTACTCATCCAATATCCCCAGACTAGTTTCTGGCTTGTGGCCATCATCAGTGAGGAACCTTGGATCTGAGAGCACTGCACCTAGATCTTAGGATATAATGCAACCCTCCAGATCCAAGGCTCCTCACTGATGATGGCCACAAGCCAGAAACTAGTCTGGGGATATTGGATGAGTAGGCAATAGATAGGAATTTTATGCACAAGCCTTCTGGCATCCATTGATTACTCTGGTTAGCACAGGTTGGCACTACTGTATGGAGAGTTTTGTCTTTGTTTACAACAATTATATGCTAGTATAAGATATGGCGATCATGTGATGTAAAGGAACTGTTTTTATTAATTATAGCTTTGAATCCTAACCTTTTCTAATGAAGATAAAAACTAGAAACTGATTGGTCTGGAAACAGCAATTTTATAATACCATACCAAAGGATGATCATTGATTACTCAAACTGACACTAGATGGTTTTGGAATAAGATGAAGATAGCTGCCCTTAGAAATGACATATAATTTTACTATAATTTCATTTTATTTCTAATGCTAATCCTATAATATATGTATTAAACCATATGTAATTTTTATAGATCCTCAATAATAATACAAAAAATACTAAATATAATTTTAAGAGATTTTTGGGGAAATCCTATTCTATTGTGTTACTTTCAAAATTATATGGATAGCTACTTATTATTTGAAATATTTGATACAAAATTTAAAAAAAAAAAGGCATTCAACAGTTTTTAATTATACATTTTTCTTTTTCATACATACAATAGTTCTCTCATAATCATGAAATTTGGAATCCAAGCTTCTTCACAGATATCAAAATTTTTAAACAATAGAAAACCCATGTAATAAACATTTTTATTATAAATATATTATAGAATGAATTTTTCAACATTTTTTTTTAAAGTACACATATACACATCTATAATGCAAAGTTATTTTTAAAAAATACAAAAAAATAGAGACAAACTAAAATTAATACTAAAAATAATTAACTGTAATTAACAATTTATTATAATAATAAAGTTGGTTAAAAAAAAGTAAAAATAAAATAATAGAGCTATAATTTTTTATATATATTAAATGCTTTTGTTGAACATGCACTAAAAAAATAATAATTGGTTCTTCAACCACAATTGGGTTTTTAGATTTAACTTGAAATAAAAGCATGATGAGTCCAGAAATTAATTAATTCAATCCCTTTTATCTTCTTTTTCAACTTTTTAAGCTAAGACTTGTATAATTTTTCTGCCTAATGTATATACTTTTATTCATAAATCCTTACACAACACACACACACACACGCACATATATATATATATATATATATATATATATATATATATATATATATATATATATACTTTTATTTTAATACTAAAAGATGTTGGTTACTTCTAATAATTCATAAAGCATATTTCTAAGTATAAGTCTTTTGAATCTAGATGAATGATCATTAAAAAAATTATGCCATTTCTATTTATGTTATTGCTTGTTATCAATGAATCTGAATGATCTGTATTGCTTAGAAATTCATAGCATAAGAAGTTTCTGTGCCCAAAGCACCCAAACTGAATGCAATGCTGTGGATCTTAAGTTGGTTTGTTACTTTACCACTGCATTATCATACAATGTAAAGTTATTTGGTTTAAATTTTTAATTAATAGCAATGTAGCTGATCACTGTAAGATTTGTACATTTTTGGTTATATATATATATATATATAACAAAAATAACAAATATCATGGTAATTAACTATTATATACAGTCTTTCAATCCACAGAAGTACTTTCAGTTGCAGATTGAAAGACTGTTCATCATTATCATTACCACCAACCATTATCAATCCACAGCAGGATGGTCTCTCCAAGTTCAATCCATCTTCTTGGATCTTTAGCTTCTCTTCTCCACATCACCCCTGTACACTTTTTTATTTCATCCACCCATCTCATATGGGGTCTTTTTCTGGGTCTTTTACAATCTCTTGGAATCCAATTTAAGATTTCAACTGTCCATCTATTATCACGTCTTTTAGCAATATGTCCAGCCCAACTCCACTTCAGTCTTTTAATTTTTTCAATGAGGTCAGTAACACTTATTTGTTCTCTTACCCATATATTGTGTTTTCGATCTCTTCTTGTTAATTACCGCTATATTTATTATTTATTGTTATTACAATAGTTTTTAATTAGCTAACATTTTATTTATATTATATATATGCCTTACAATATATTTTTTAACTAAACAATAATTTTTTTCTAATTTATGTATTTTTAAAAAAAATATTTAATAAGTCAATATTTTTCAGTGAACATTCAGTAAACAAGATTAATAATTATTTCAATTATTAATACTCTGAACGTTTAAACATTTTTTTTTATATTTACATTAAATTTTCTAAAGCCGCTAACTTAAAACTTCTATTAATAAAGAGACAGTTAAAAATTATTTTGTAATACTCGAAAAAGAAATATAATACATTGCCTGTAGATATATTTTTTTTGTCACATTTCTACGTCAATTTTATATAATTAAAATATAAGAAACTTATAGGTAAGGTTTTATAATTTCAAAAGAACAGAACATTTCAAAAATATAAATCCCAGTTTTATTTTTATTATCAAAGAATCATAAATCACTGTGTAAAATAAATTGCAACTTGAAAATATTTTTATATATTTACAAACTTAAAATACTTACCTGTAATTAAATAAATTAATTTTTTTATATATTTAAAATGAAGTTACTATTAACCAGTTTACCATTTGTTATTTAAATTTCATATTTATTTGCTAGTTAATTATTTCTTAAAATTGAATTTATTTGCATATTCACGCTTACTATGATATGTATCAGCTTTGTTTTTAATTTAGACATAAATCATATATTTTATGTTATATTTTATCTTTTATAAATATAAATCCGGGCATAGAACAAAGTTCTTAACTGAAAAGTAGCTCCTCGATTCCTCTCTGACGTCTTAAAGAAACCAAACAGGCAATTTCCTAATGTCCATTCCATATGTTCTTATTATTGGTTACTCCATGTCATATCTCATCTTGCCTTCAAATAATGAACTGTTCAGATTTTGTATTATCTAAGATCAGATTGAACAATCCTCGTCTCGAACCAATGCGTGTACAAATAGATAATGCATATGTAATGGTAACAATGGGCCAATAAGTGATGATGCTTACTAAATTTGAATATTTACATTACTGATGGGGAATTGACAATAAATATTCAATATTTTTGAAAGTAGGATCAGAGAACTACTGACACAGAGCTGAAAGCAAAATACATGTTCTCCAGTCAATGATGGTCACATAGGTGAATGATAGTCTCCATTTCCAAGAAAGAACTACTGTCATAGATCTGGTGAGATGTGACATTCACCAACATGCATCAGCCAGCATGGTGAATTTAAGATCAAAAAGCATTATATTCATCTTAGAGAGACCTTTATCCTGCAGTGAATTAAAAATGTGGAAAGTGATGATGATGATAAAATATAAATTTATTTATTAATTAGCATAATAAAAACAAAAACTGAATTAATGACAGGTGTATAACAATACAATGATAATAATATTAGAAGCATAATATTTGACAATGGTTTTAAAATATAAGAAAAAAAACCAATACTAGGCTTCAAGTCTACTTGAAAAATGATCTTAAGTATGAATCATTATATGGATTTTCCACATCAACAATTTGAATTTGTTTTTGTTCATTAGGATCTGGGGTTGTTAAAAAATTTTATGGTTACCTAGCTTGACTCCAAATATCTTCCATAATTTTTTAAAACAAATTAAGAAAACATTTTATTTTTAATCAGTAAATGATTACTGTAAATACAATCAATTTTTTTTTCCTCAATCTATTTTTGCTGACTTTACCTATTATAAAAGTGAATGTTTATAAGTTGTAATTTCACGATTTTAATTATCCATAAATTTAAAAAATCCATCTTTCCCCCTTTTTTAAAAATGTATACAAATATTTGTAATATAAATAAGGTAATAAACCTTTGGTCATGTGCTTTTTATGAATTTACATGCATTCATCCATAAGCATCAGTTTAAAAAGCATAAATAGACTACTTATGCTTACAGCTTATTGTTTATTCCCCTTTTTATATTACATATATAAATATACTGTTCATTACAAATATTTGTAGTAAATTAATAAAATATGATCATTTAAAAAAATTCCGTTATGAAGTAAAGCAAACATATACTGGCAGATTAAATGAATAAAATAATTTGCTTTAAAAATATATATTGTATTTTATTTTAAATTGTTAGTATTTATATAAATGTAACTGTAGTTGAGATTAAAAGCTAAATGCTTCAAAGAAAAAATGTGCATAATTAAAAAAATTGACATTGACTTTATAATAGGTTATGTAATAAAAAAATATCTTCTCCATACGTATTTTTTTCAAAAAAATTTGTTTTATTTTTGATATTTAAATTAATTCGTTTGTTAAGCATGTTATTTTGAAACACTTTTATGGATTTTTTTTAACTCATTTAAAAATGTTTTCTTTCAGGTGTATTTTTTAATTACATTCTTATTCAAATCTTTGTTTTTGATAAATTTGAATAAAAATGTAAGTTTATATAATATAAATAAAATATCAATTTTACAAATAAAAAATAACAATAATGTTATCAATATAAAAAATTTCATTAACATTTTTTATGCTAAAAAAATTATTTTATATACAAAAAAATATTGCCCAAACTTTGTTAAGTTATAAGTTAAAAAAAGTTATTGGATGCCTGTTTTCTGTTTGACATCAAGGCCAATTTTGTTCTAAAATCACTTATATTCTAACAAATACTAGGTCAAATATTACTTAATTGTGAAAAATAAATATTTAATAATTTTATTAAAAAAATAAATACCAACAATATTTTTATTTTTCTGTCAATATCATAGTTAAAAATAGTATAAGCTGAACATACAGGAAGTATATTTTCTTCTGAGAGAATCTGATTTCTTTGTGATAATTTTATCTCTTTTCTTGAAATAAACAAGCCAAAATTGTGGCATCCACTGATTACTCTGGTTGTCACAGGATGGCACTACTGTATGGAGAGAGTTTTGCCTTGTTTAATAACAATTATGTGCTAGTATAAGAGATGATGATCATGTAATTTTCTTGAAATACTGATTACTATTGAACTTTAGAGTTTCAGCTAAAATGTTTTTCTGTTAAATGTTTTAATCTGTTTATGACAGAAAGAGCAATATTTATTTTTTGCATTTGTTGAAATACAATTTTTAAAATAACATGAAATAATATAATAAATAATATGAAATAATAAAGCTAACATATAAAACAAAAAATAAAAAAATACAATAATTATCATAAAATAAATAAATAAATAAAAAGAATTTAAACATTTAAAAAAATTTTAATTTTAAATTTATTCATAAATAGTAAATATTGATATCTTAATTTTAAAACAACAGCTTTTTTCATCACTTTAAATTATTCTATATAAAATTTTCAATAAAAGGATATATCACAAGACTTAATGGTCATTATTGATAACATTTTTTTTTCTTTGCAAAAATAGAAAATTTTTATATCCTCTGCATAATGTAAGCCTTAGATAGAAAACATCCATTTAAGAAATCTTTTGTTATATATTAATTTATTTTTAAGTATTTATTTAATAATAGCATAGATAAAAGTGAATGAAAATAAATTAACAGAATTTGTTCAATTTATACATGAGTACACATTTCTATACAAACACTATATGCAAACATATATACATATTTTTATATAATATAATGAGCATAGGAATAGGGATAATTCTAGATAGAGATTTTTAATGCTTTCTCTTACAACATTTATCAAAAAAGCTTATCTAGAGTTATTAGCAGGCTCATTATATTACATTTGTAAATACAAGCTAATTAAGTCATGTGATGTATGACTTGGTTTTCCTTAGATATATTTTTATATAGCCAGTTTTTTTTATAAACCAATAATTAAAAGTATAATTAATATTTTATGGTAAACCAAATTTTATTTCTATAATTAAAAAGTATGTTATGTCAAGGTAATTCATTAAAATCATCAAAATATAATTATTAAAATTATAATACTTGAAAGTATCTATCAATATATTTTAAGAATTTCATAATAAATTCTCTGCTTTTTTCCTCTACAAATTTGTTTTTAAAATATAACTTTTATGAAAAAATTTGTGGAAAAAAATTGATAAATTGTACCATCATTTTCAACATATTATTATAAAGAGGAATAAATTATCTCCAATATTCTATGCTTTCTCAAAAGATAATTTCATTGTCTTTTGACTTACAATTGCTGATGAATTGCAGAAGTTGGTGAAATTATTAAACAAGTAAAACTATTGAAAGCATAAATTTTCATTGAAAATTTTTATCATTATGTATTCAAAATGGATTCTGTTCATTAAAAGTACACATTGCAATCACAGTGGTGACGTGAACCTAGATGGGATCCATCTAAATGTTAAAATGTTTTTATTATTTAAATTTTTTTATAGGGTTGTAAATAATTATTTTATATATAATAGAATCACATAATTAGTTTCTTGAAAAATCATGTGATGTTTGAGCATGCAAAGCTGAGCACAAGAATCCCATTCACTTACCTACCCTAATATATATATATATATATATATAAGCATAATAATACTCAAGGATATATATATATATATATATATATATATATCCTTGAGTATTATTATGCTTATTACTTAAGTAATACTTTGGTGCAATTTGAAAATTATAATTGCAGTTTGAAATGTTATAATTGATTATTTATTAGTCTGCCTTCAGAACAGGTTATGTTTACCTATTTGAAGAGGTTTATTTACACTTCTTTGTATGAACAATTTCAATCTCTGTGGTTAAGTTGCAATCTTTAGTATCTATATAAATGTATTGGACCATTTATAAAAGTGGGATTTCACCTTTATTATTAAAAAAATATTGCCTTGACAACAGTTTGAAATTGTTGACTGTTATTGATATTGAGATTGTCTAAGTGTTGATTAGCTTTTAATGATATATATACACACACCTGGGTCTTGTTTTATGCAGTAGATAGGTTCCACAGAAAACCCACATTAAAAAAATCACACAAAAATAGAATTAACTTACCTTGAAAAATGGAGGACAGGTTCTATAATTTTCAAAAATTGCATAAAAGAAAAACAACAAGGAAAAATTACTTTAAAATTCGCATTAAAAAAATAAGGAAATAAAGTATGACTAGTAAAAAATTTCAAATATTTGAAAAAAATTAATACAAGACAAACTTTTTTTACTTTTTTTATTAACTACAGTATTTAATTTTACATTTTTCATACATATTTTAATAATTACTGCTATTTGACAATATGCACTTGTTTGTGAACTGGTAAGAAATCAGATTCATCACAAGAGGAAGTACAACTAGTGCCACTTTTAGTCTTGTGCTGTGTTAATGGTTTTCTGTCAACAATGTAATCAGTGATTAAACTTTGAGACAGTGATTTTACTAATTGTTTATAAAGCTCATGATATCCAGACATATAACTATTTAGCTCTCATTGAAATTTAAGAGGTTGTTCGTTGCAGGAAACTCAGATTTCTGCATTTTCTGATGTTTTCCTTTGTCTCACACATCAACATAAAATCTATGATTAATTGATTTTTACTTATCAGAAAATAATAAATTTGTCTTTTTTTATTTACTACTGAAATAAATTTTAAATGTTCACATTTTGTTTCTATATTAAAAAAAAATGAGATTGCAATCAAAACAAAAATATTATACATTATCATTAGAAAGATTATTTTCAGTTTACAAAATCAATAAAATCTTCGTTATTTATTTTAAAAATCTATAAGGATATTTATTTCTGTTATATCTAAGAAAATACATTTTAAAAGTTTAAAATTTTTGATTATTTATTGTGATATTTTTATATGTATTACTCATTATTATAAGTAGGTTATTTACATAGAAGCTAAGATTCTAAATACAGCTTCAGGGCATATTCACATTAGCTGCTAATATAACATTATATTTTTGAAAAAAAAGTATTTCAAGTCAAAATATGTTATTAATAATTTAAATTTCTTGATGTCTAATAAATATAGTAAAATATGAACTTCTTTATTGCATAAAAGAAAATCTGCATAAAAACATATTAAGAAGACACATGAATAGCATAACTTCAAAATTGCATTAAAATAATCCACATAAAATGAGACCCAGGTGTGTGCATATATATTGTAACAATTATTTATCAATTGCCATTTGTAACAATTATTTTTCAATTAATTGCCATTTGTAACAATATTTATAAATTAATATCAATATGTATTTGTAATTATTAAATTAATATAAAAGATATATATTTGTAACTATAATTTGTAACTATATCAATATGTCACATTGGTAACCATGATAAACATTTAGATAGGGGAAATTATTAATTATTAGATATATGCCTATCCAATCTGTACCATTTGTAACTATATTAATTCATCATAGCATAGATAAAGAAATTATAGAATCACTATGCCACTTGAAAATATCAGCATTAAAGATTCTTGGTATTTATTTATATATTAAAGGCAGATCACCTGAACAATAAAACATACTGACCATTGTCATCTAATAAAAATAATATCAATATATAGCAACTGAATAAAAGTACCCACTATGAGATTTATGGGAGTGCCTTATGTTTATCTCCAATACTAGGTTCTTCTAACAAAGAATCCTTCCTATCCTTCTTTCCAAATATATAAGACCATTCATGGTCATATGCACACTACAGGGTGCTATTCATGTCAACTTATAAAAAAATATATTTTATAAAACTAATATTATGAAGTTGGAAGGATGATATCACTTTTTATTCAGTTTAGCTAAGTACATGTGTTTTCCCATGAGCGCCACTAGATTGTTTTCAATCTAGATAAGTATCTATTTATAGTGTACTTGAGTTCAAACTCATTCAGTACATATTTATTACACATGACTTGGATGACTATTGAACAAAATGACATTCTTAGATTTTATCTATATTGATAAAATTACAAGATCCAATATTACCAAAGTTTATACTATAGATCAAAGATTCTTATAGACATTGCTAGCTCATTAGGTATATTGATGAACAGACATGTATAATCCTATTAATGGCTTCAAACAACATATGAAGACCATTATTGATATTGATGGCCATTTAACTAAATTATTTATCACAATAAAGGTAATAATGATGATGATGATAATAATATCATAATAATGATTATAATAGTGTCATAATAATGATTATAATAGTGATGATGATACCATACATGGCTTATCAATAAACTCACAACAATAAATTCATCTTTATAAACTTATAGGCATCTATTAAAATTATCATATTTCATACTGGGATTTAATAATACTAATGGTGATGATTGATCATCATGAATCTCTTTGCATAATATTCAATTTTCTATAAACCCCTATTTACTAAAACATATTCATTACGCTAAACATTAAATTTAATGATTATAATTTATTAATGATGATTGATGGCGATTATAACTTTTATATAGTATTATTTGAAACATTTTTAACTAATAACATGATATCCATCTTTGATGAGGATGATCTAAATTCATGGACACAACACAATTTTAGCTTTCTATGTTGAACTATAATTATCAAAATTTGGTTATTCTCAAGCATAATCCTTAAATACTTAAATATCAACATTCTAGTTTACCTATTATTTTGCGGACGCTTAATATTTGCATGTGATTGCTCAATATATACGAATGGTAATACTTAATAACTGCGAGCAATGATGATGAATTAAAATGATAGAATTAAGACAAAAAAACAAAACACAATATTCTTAATAATAACTCGGAAACCAATTAAGATATATAATTATATTTTATTAACACTACTACTCTTTCTTTCCTTCTTTAAAGTCAAATCGACAATTAAATAAATGGTTTATTAATATAAAAATTTATATAAAATTAATAAAAAAAATTTATATAAGTATAAGCAAATAAACTTAATATATAGGTTTGTCACTTTCTTGATATCTCAAAATAAGCTGACTTAAATCAATATTAAAAAAAAATACATATTCTATAAATGCTTATTTAAGACTTTTCTTACTCATCATATCATAAAATAAATTTCAGGTGGAACTTGTATGTGTTATTTCATTTCCATTCAAATGTAATGCCCTACTTTTTAATTTACACGACGCTCTTCCGATCTATATAACCTATTCTTTGATGTGTTTGGATAAGCAGTTACACATTCACGCATTCGGTAATGTTAACATATATGTTTAAAATGTATACCCAAAAATGACATATATAAAATATCTTTTTCTTTTGCAACCTTATAGCGAAAGAAAATAAAATACATATATTAATTTTTAATATGCAACAAGATAAAATAAAAATAAAAAAAACATTATAAATGCATATATCTATAGGTTGCTCATTATCATTAACAACTGAAGAACAATTAAAAAAAAAACATTTCAACATTACAATATATAATAAAAAATAAAAAAAAATAATGAAAAATTTAAGTTTAAAGATTTAAATTATGTTTGTGCTATGTTGTGAGATATTGCAAATAACTATAGATAAACAAGTCTTTAATGTTTCTGTATCAAAAAAGAAAATTGCTTTGACCAGTAAATTAAGGTTTACTTTTAATAAGTAAAAGAATAAAATCGGTTAAAGAAAGTTCATATTTACCCGTCTACTTTTTACTTCTTATTAATATCCTGAGTTTGAATTATCAGACTGCTTTTCTTTGCTCACCAACAACAACAACAACAACAACAAAAAAGAAAGTTATTGCAGATACTTTTGAGATAATGCTGAATCAATTGACTTTACTTGTTTCTTCAATTCCATTATTATTCCCTGTTGATTGGCTTCCTTCTACCATTTCAAAAAAAAAGTTATTATAAGTACTTTGAATAAGTAGGTACCGGTGGATTTGCTTGTCTCTCTCCTTTAAAAAAATAATTGCTGTTGACACTATAGATGATTGAGGTAAATCAACAAAAATTTGATTTATGGCTTCAAACTTGGTTCTACATGGCTGTTATGGATTTTCTCTTCCTCCTATTTCCTCTTCTCCATTCATTTGAAGGTAATGAGCTTTTAATAAGCAAGGAACTAGAAACAAAGCATTCCATATAGCTTGTGTGGTTGGCTTCAAAATCTATAATTTTGTTGGTTATTACTGGATACATGATTTCATAGACAGATCAGCGATTTTGACTCATTCTGTATTAATCAGGAAGCAGAAAAAATGGTTTAGCAATGCAGAGGCATAGTCTTATGCATAACCAAATATGTTAATATCATTTTTATAATTATTACTAGCTTATAATAAATTCAATCTTGTTCCATTTCTCTCCTATTCTTTAATATTGCTTGAAAATTGCTTTATATAAACGCACATTTCATTTGCTCTTTTTTTTTCAACTTTCAAGGAGTGAAAAAAAAAATTAAAGCGTTCACTCTCTTTTTAAAAAAAAAATCCCCGCTTACATTTCTGCTTAAGAATAATAACAAGGAAGGACCGACTGAGTTGAGTCTCAAAATAATAATCATAATTTGAGTGATCATCTCTCTAAAAAAATTTATAACTGACTGATCATCTCTTTAAAAAAATTTATGATTAACTGATTAAAAAAATTGTTTTAATCATTTATATCGCGAATTTCAACCAAAGAAAAAAAAAAACATCTGGAAATCTTTATCTTAAAAAAAAATCAAAGCTTCACAAGTTTGACTTAAAATTGATGCTATCGTTATCTACATCAAAGCACCTCTTTTGTAAAAATAATCTTAAGATACAGATAACAACAAAGCTGGCCATCTATAGTCATCAGAAATAAGTGTAAAAGCATCTTTGTGTTTGTACAGATCTATTCATTGTTTCACACGTGTACAATTTTTATCTCCTAATCTAACAATTTTTATTTTACACCTTTCTGATTTACCTTATTTCAACAAAATGAAAGTTAAATAAATTTAACACATATTATTTAATAAAAATAATATTATATAATAAATCACAAAAAGAACTGCTTATTCATAATAATAAATCTATACATATAAATCTCTGTATGTATAAAAGAATAAAAAAATTTTTTTTTTTTTTTTAAATGATTGAATACTATATATATATCTACATTTGCCTCACCCCCAAACAAAAAAAAATTTTGAATATAAAAAAAAAATTGCTTAGGTCATGAGTGCCATTGGTTTTAGGCTACGTACATTATATGTGCCTTTTACTCCTTCTGACGATTCTAGTACAAATGCATTTTCCCCTTTTCTTTCCTTGAGCATGAATGGCCCTTCATATATATTATAAAACTTTTTGAATGTATGCTTCTGCGGGTCTCTATTTTGCATTTGCTGATGGGAATTATTTCCAGGCCTACCTAGGTTTGGTTTACTAGGTTTCATGGGATAGTGTCGGCCTAGTTGGTTGTTTATAATCCTAATGGTGGAGATCTTATAACTATATCTCTCCTCCATCCTAGAATAACCTTTCATTTTCCTTTCTGCAACTCCCAGGGCATCCAATAGGTCTGCCACTCTCATTGGGGAGTGCACATCTTCTATTACCATATATATATTCCCAGGCATTCCTATTTTTGGTTTGCCAGGTTTTGTGGGAAATTGTCTGCCTAACTGGTTTGTTCCCATTCTCATATTGGAGACTTTATAGCCATAGCTCTCCTCCTCTCTATGATAACTTTCAGCTATCCTTTTGGTAGCTCCCAATGTCTCAAACTGGTCTGCTACATTTACTGGGGCATATACATCAGCAGCTATCTTTAATTCTAAGAAACTAGCTTTACTGACTACAACTTTCCTGAGGTCAATTTGTTCCTGTACAGTGGCTACCTTTATTTCTAGGTTATGGATCTCACTGTATATATCCTCTTTGGGATTACATTGTTCTTGAACAGCAGCTACCTCATCATTTTCATATGGCTTGACTACAGTCACATAACTCTCTGGCACTATTTCTTGTTCTGGACTGGTCATCTTATTATCAGTTTCTTTACCTAAATCAGTTACTTGATCATTCATTTCTGGTGATGGTTGATCCATCTTATTGTCAAGTCCCTGAGACAGTCCTTTGATAGACTCATGCATTTTTTGGAAGTACTGATCCATTTTCTGATTCAATTTTTTAAACTGTAACATCATTATTTGCAACCACTCTGGTTGGCTTTGCTTCTCTACTTCCATTCCCTCAATAGTTAATTCCTTTTCTGGCTCCATCATAAATTTATAAAATATTTATATTACTTATTTCTGTTTGATTTAGTATATTCTGATTTATTCTGTTCTGATTTATTGTTCTGCTCCCTGATTTCCTATACATCCAGAGTCAAACACCTTTATCTTTCCTCATATACCCTAAAATTTTCAACCACTCTTTCTCAGCCATAATTCTCCCCATCAATCTATCTATATCTTTAGTGCCTTTAATTAACTTAACCTCCATCATCACTCTTTTTCCTTTACCTATATATGATTGATAAAGTATGAGGTCATAGTACTATTTAAAACATTTATTTAAAAAAAAGCTATCTCTGCATATGTGTGTCCTTTTTATGCCATCATTTATCTAGTTTTTCATGCTTTTATAAAACTTAACTCTCTCTATGCCCTTTTTAATACACTAAGCAAAAAAGAAAAAATTACTTATATAACATATGTGCTAGATTTATAACAGAGTTCATGTCTCAAGTCATTTATATACTCATCTATCCTTCTAGAGATCTGACAGATATTGACAGCCAAAAGAATGATTAGCAATTCACAATCATGAGATAGACAAAAGAATTCAATCACTGCAATTAAAGCACACAATGCTCCATGAACACTCAGATGATCACCCCAATTCAATCACTCTAAGCTACTACAACCCATAATAGTTTAATGCAAACATTGTTGCATTGCCCTGCTTACTTCCAAGTCTTAGGGGCTTTAATTCATCAAATACTGCCTTGCTTATCTTTAAAGTCTTAGAGGCAACAATTATATATCAGTAAAACAAAATACTGCCTTGCTCTCTCTGGAGTCTTAGAGGCGAAATATTATGTATCAGAAAAATTATGCCTTGCTCTCTCTGGAGTCTTAGAGGCGAAATCATGGCAGGCCTACTGTTAACTGCTTCATGATAAAACAACTGATATTATAATCTGGGTTGGAGCAGTGAATGAGATAAATCAATCACCAGTGGCATGAATACATCACATTCTCAAGGCAATGACAAAAATTCTCCATCCATCATCCCAACCGTAACACAACCAACCAAACTCCAACAATCAAATATCCAATCCAACCTCCAAAATCATAAATTTTCTATAACACAAACTTTTCAAATATGAACAAAATCATTATTCCACACTTCAAGGCTATTAATATTTCTATGCTTATTTAATTGATAAGCAAAATATATAAAAAAAAACAGTGTTATTAACTTTAACACATTATAAGTTGTGATATCATTATATTTTAAAAATTGAAACTAAGCTCTATAATGACTGTATTCATTTATCATCATCAAAAATGCAATAACAGTAATCATCATCATCTAAACATCAGGCCAAAATATTTGTATACACTAATAATAATAAAAATTGCACAGAAAAAAAAATTCTTTTTTTTTTTTAAACTATACATCTGTCATCACTATATACTACCCATCTCTCATGTATGTGGGGTATTTCAAGCCATTATTTGGCTTATTTCGAGCCCCACGTTGGGCGCCATTTGTAACAATTATTTATCAATTGCCATTTGTAACAATTATTTTTCAATTAATTGCCATTTGTAACAATATTTATAAATTAATATCAATATGTATTTGTAATTATTAAATTAATATAAAAGATATATATTTGTAACTATAATTTGTAACTATATCAATATGTCACATTGGTAACCATGATAAACATTTAGATAGGGGAAATTATTAATTATTAGATATATGCCTATCCAATCTGTACCATTTGTAACTATATTAATTCATCATAGCATAGATAAAGAAATTATAGAATCACTATGCCACTTGAAAATATCAGCATTAAAGATTCTTGGTATTTATTTATATATTGGGGCAGTCACCTGAACAATAAAACATACTGACCATTGTCATCTAATAAAAATAATATCAAATATATAGCAACTGAATAAAAGTACCCACTGTGAGATTTATGGAGTGCCTTATGCTTATCTCCAATACTAGGTTCTTCTAACAAAGAATCCTTCCTATCCTTCTTTCCAAATATATAAGACCATTCATGGTCATATGCACACACGGGTGCTATTCATGTCAACTTATAAAAAAATATATTTTATAAAACTAATATTATGAAGTTGGAAAGGGATGATATCACTTTTTATTCAGTTTAGCTAAGTACATGTGTTTTCCCATGAGCGCCACTAGATTGTTTTCAATCTAGATAAGTATCTATTTATAGTGTACTTGAGTTCAAACTCATTCAGTACATATTTATTACACATGACTTGGATGACTATTGAACAAAATGACATTCTTAGATTTTATCTATATTGATAAAATTACAAGATCCCAATATTACCAAAGTTTATACTATAGATCAAAGATTCTTATAGACATTGCTAGCTCATTAGCGTATATTGATGAACAGACATGTATAATCCTATTAATGGCTTCCAAACAAGCATGTGAAGACCATTATTGATATTGATGGCCATTTAACTAAATTATTTATCACAATAAAGGTAATAATGATGATGATGATAATAATATCATAATAATGATTATAATAGTGATGTCATAATAATGATTATAATAGTGATGATGATACCAGCCATGGCTTATCAATAAACTCACAACAATAAATTCATCTTTATAAACTTATAGGCATCTATTAAAATTATCATATTTCATACTGGGATTTAATAATACTAATGGTGATGATTGATCATCATGAATCTCTTTGCATAATATTCAATTTTCTATAATTCCTATTTACTAAAACATATTCATTACGCTAAACATTAAATTTAATGATTATAATTTATTAATGATGATTGATGGCGATTATAACTTTTATATAGTATTATTTGAAACATTTTTAACTAATAACATGATATCCATCTTTGATGAGGATGATCTAAATTCATGGACACAACACAATTTTAGCTTTCTATGTTGAACTATAATTATCAAAATTTGGTTATTCTCAAGCATAATCCTTAAATACTTAAATATCAACATTCTAGTTTACCTATTATTTTGCGGACGCTTAATATTTGCAAGTGATTGCTCAATATATACGAATGGTAATACTTAATAACTGCGAGCAATGATGATGAATTAAAATGATAGAATTAAGACAAAAAAAAAACAAAACACAATATTCTTAATAATAACTCGGAAACCAATTAAGATATATAATTATATTTTATTAACACTACTACTCTTTCTTTCCTTCTTTAAAGTTAAATCGACAATTAAATAAATGGTTTATTAATATAAAAATTTATATAAAAATTAATAAAAAAAATTTATATAAGTATAAGCAAATAAACTTAATATATAGGTTTGTCACTTTTTGATATCTCAAAATAAGCTGACTTAAATTAATATTAAAAAAAAATACATATTCTATAAATGCTTATTTAAGACTTTTCTTACTCATCATATCATAAAATAAATTTCAGGTGGAACTTGTATGTGTTATTTCATTTCCATTCAAATGTAATGCCCTACTTTTTAATTTACCATTTTAAACTAATCATATATAACCTATTCTTTGATGTGTTTGGATAAGCAGTTACACATTCACGCATTCGGTAATGTTAACATATATGTTTAAAATGTATACCCATAAATTACATATATAAAAATATCTTTTTCTTTTGCAACCTTATAGCGAAAGAAAATAAAATACATATATTAATTTTTAATATGTAACAAGATAAAATAAAAATAAAAAAACATTATAAATGCATATATCTATAGGTTGCTCATTATCATTAACAACTGAAGAACAATTAAAAAAAAACATTTCAACATTACAATATATAATAAAAAAATAAAAAAAAAATAATGAAAAATTTAAGTTTAAAGATTTAAATTATGTTTGTGCTATGTTGTGAGATATTGCAAATAACTATAGATAAACAAATCTTTAATGTTTCTGTATCAAAAAAGAAAATTGCTTTGACCAGTAAATTAAGGTTTACTTTTAATAAGTAAAAGAATAAAATCGGTTAAAGAAAGTTCATATTTACCCGTCTACTTTTTACTTCTTATTAATATCCTGAGTTTGAATTATCAGACTGCTTTTCTTTGCTCACCAACAACAACAACAACAACAAAAAAAGAAAGTTATTGCAGATACTTTTGAGATAATGCTGAATCAATTGACTTTACTTGTTTCTTCAATTCCATTATTATTCCCTGTTGATTGGCTTCCTTCTACCATTTCAAAAAAAAGTTATTATAAGTACTTTGAATAAGTAGGTACCGGTGGATTTGCTTGTCTCTCTTCTTTAAAAAATAATTGCTGTTGACACTATAGATGATTGAGGTAAATCAACAAAAATTTGATTTATGGCTTCAAACTTGGTTCTACATGGCTGTTATGGATTTTCTCTTCCTCCTATTTCCTCTTCTCCATTCATTTGAAGGTAATGAGCTTTTAATAAGCAAGGAACTAGAAACAAAGCATTCCATATAGTTTGTGTGGTTGGCTTCAAAATCTATAATTTTGTTGGTTATTACTGGATACATGATTTCATAGACAGATCAGCGATTTTGACTCATTCTGTATTAATCAGGAAGCAGAAAAAATGGTTTAGCAATGCAGAGGCATAGTCTTATGCATAACCAAATATGTTAATATCATTTTTATAATTATTACTAGCTTATAATAAATTCAATCTTGTTCCATTTCTCTCCTATTCTTTAATATTGCTTGAAAATTGCTTTATATAAACGCACATTTCATTTGCTCTTTTTTTTTTTCAACTTTCAAGGAGTGAAAAAAAAAATTAAAGCGTTCACTCTCTTTTAAAAAAAAAATCCCCGCTTACATTTCTGCTTAAGAATAATAACAAGGAAGGACCGACTGAGTTGAGTCTCAAAATAATAATCATAATTTGAGTGATCATCTCTCTAAAAAAATTTATAACTGACTGATCATCTCTTTAAAAAAATTAATGATTAACTGATTAAAAAAATTGTTTTAATCATTTATATCGCGAATTTCAACCAAAGAAAAAAAAAACATCTGGAAATCTTTATCTTAAAAAAAAATCAAAGCTTCACAAGTTTGACTTAAAATTGATGCTATCGTTATCTACATCAAAGCACCTCTTTTGTAAAAATAATCTGAAGATACAGATAACAACAAAGCTGGCCATCTATAGTCATCAGAAATAAGTGTAAAAGCATCTTTGTGTTTGTACAGATCTATTCATTGTTTCACACATGTACAATTTTTATCTCCTAATCTAACAATTTTTATTTTACACCTTTCTGATTTACCTTATTTCAACAAAATGAAAGTTAAATAAATTTAACACATATTATTTAATAAAAATAATATTATATAATAAATCACAAAAAGAACTGCTTATTCATAATAATAAATCTATACATATAAATCTCTGTATGTATAAAAGAATAAAAAAAATTTTTTTTTTTTTTTTTAAATGATTGAATACTATATATATATCTACAATATATATATATATATAAAATGTGTTAAAAATATAGTTATATATAATATTTTTAAATCATAATAATAATACAAAATAAAGAAGTAGTCTTAATTACTTAAATTGTAATCATTGTCTGAATTCATATGAATAACAATAGATGATTTCTGAAAAATCCTTTAGACATTTGTTCTTTCCACATAAGTTCAGTTGATAACAATTACAATGTAAGTATTTCTGTATAAGTTATATATTATTTCTACTTATTTGTACTCAGAGCTGGCCTGAGATAGATGAGAAAGATAAGACAGCACTAGTGAAAATCAAAACATTATATTACCTGCTAACTTGGTTTATGTTTAGTTGAAATATAATAAATCTTATCTGCATATAGTTAGTTGGAATTTAATAAAATCTTATTTACATATAATTAGTTGGAAATTTAATTAATCTTATCAATATCGAATTGGTTTGGATGTAATTAAATTACTAATTATTTCTCCTTTTCCCACTACATTTAAAATTACAACACAGAACTAAAAAATAAGAAGTGATAGAGAAAAGAGCAAAACAGTGATTCTCTTTTTTTATCCCACTCTCTGTCTATTAACTTGCTAAAAGCTGTAGTAGAACTTCAATATTGCATTTGGAACTGTATTCATGGATAATAAAAGACAAGAATGGAAGAAATTCATTTCTGAATCTTTCAAAACAGAACTAGGGTTTTATAACAATACCAGGTGTATCCAGTCTATGTAAAGACCTTTTTTTTAATTGGTTGCTTTAACAACTTTTTAAAAATATTTAATGTAAATTAAACAAAAGTTTTTAATATTATATAAATAAATTTGAGAAATGTACCTGGCATAAAAGACCATCATTACCTGGCAAGGTATTCATAAAGCTAAATTTAAATTACCTATTAAACTGAAATATCCATAGACATATTTTTCCTTGAAGAAAGTTCCTTTTAAAACTAAATTAATTTTTTAAAATATATCTGTTATATTTGATATGTGAATTTGACAGCATTACTGCTTTGTAAAAAAATTATGGTTTGTTAATGGTGGAATTATAGTGAATTTGACTATATTATCGACAAATGTAATAGTGTTTTTTTAAAATTGATTGTAAACTTGACATACATTCACCAATAGGACACAGAAAAAATAGGAATTTTATATTTATAGATCATTGGTTTATTATTATTTGTATACACCTTTAGGTTCAATAAACTGCTAAATATTTTATTAATAATTTTATTAATAATTTTGTGTGTATATTATTTTATTATTGCAATTTGTTATATTAAGGTATATGTTTTTATTTAACTTGTTTATTTGGATTTATCCAAAGTATTTGACTACCCTAATTTGATTATTAGCATCATTTGGATGAGACAGGTAAGATATAAGTGTAACCATTTTTTAAGCCAAACTTCTGTAATGACTATTATCTGCAAAGCAAGGGTTAGTGCAGATTTTCCAACTATTTATATTTATATTATTATATATATATATATATATATATATATATATATATATATATATATATATATATATATATATATATATATATATATATATATATATATATTGTAATGGAATGTATGTATACAAACATATTATACTGACCACGTTGTAGTGTCAAATGTAATGGAACACCCATATATTAGAAGAAAATAATGCTCCAAATGTTAGACAACAAATGTAATGGAATATATGTAATCTAAATGATCTCAAACAAAAATACACATATGAAGAAAGAAGGCTTCAAATGTTGGTTCCACAATGTAATGGAATGCTTATCCACAATTGAAATGGCCCAATCATTGGGAAAGCCAAGTGTAGTGGAATCACAATTGCTATATCCTCATAAACAAATCACAATGAATCAAATCTCACATTTTAGGCATCAAATATAATGAATCGACTAGCAACAGTCCTTAATTAATCATGTCTGCATGTTGATGGTGCCAAATGTAGTAGAACATATTTATCATCCAATTTAAAGAATAGAAACATAGTACATCTTACACATAAAGAAAGATCTTAACAATATAAATGAATCTAATTGTTGAGAAAGCCAAATATAATAGATTGTACAATTTAAATGAAAGATAAAATTATTCCAATTATATTTAAATAAATTGTTTATATGCCCTTCCAGTTAGCTATACATGAAATAAATCCAAAATCGTACAGAGCAATAATGAGACCTATTATTATAATTTATTCTTAGGATTGATATGACTAACTAACAAAATATATATCAGAAACAAAGGGAATTCTATTGAAACTAATATACATATTACATAAGTAAACTTATGTATATCTAAACATATTAATGAACATTGGCACAAAGTTATTCTCCATTAAGTTTGAATTCAATTAATTTCATAATGACTCTGGCACTAAAAGAAAAATAAGAATAACATATTAATACTCTTCCAAATAAATTACAAAGGCATTACTTATAAAACAAATAGTACATCCTTTATTTCTATATTATGGTTTGATTTTAGGTAGTATCAGTGTTTTAAATAGTTTTCAAATACAAACCCAAATACAAAAAAAATATATACATATATACTTGCAATAAGTATATGTATAAAATAGATAAAGACATATTTGTGCTCAACAAGTATGCCTTAATATAAATACAAATCAATATTTATATTTTCCAAATATTTAAAATTAAAAAATAAAAATAAGTAAATAAAAGCATATTACATACAGCAAATATATGAATCGTTGTTTAGGTCTGCACAAGAATTACCATATAAAGTGAAAATGAAAATAGATAAATAGATAAGTGAATAATTGACTGGTAAAATATTGTAAGTTAATAAAATAGATAATAGATAATAAATATTGTTTAAAAAAATTAAGTTATATAAATAATAAAACTTTTGATAATAAAATTTGCGAATATAAATTTCACTTATTAATATATATATATATAACAACTCATATGCAACCCAAACTTATACGCCATATTTTAAAATTTTAAATTACTTAAGTGTTAATTTTGACATTTGTTAAATGTTTGTTTTTTTAGAAAACAAGATGCTTTCTAATTAAAAATAAAAGTAAAAAAAAAAAAATGAATATCGATCTCAAAAAATATATATATCATTTATATTAATAAAAATTATTTACTACCTTTTTTTTTTAAAGTTTAACTTATTCATTTTTCTTTTCAAAAGTCAATTTGTTCCGTTGTTTTTTTATTCCTTTATATTTCTTTAATATTAGAATGCATTCTAGCCAAAGTTAAATTGAAGAAATAACACGTTAGAGAAAATTATCGGTTTCCAAGCACATATATATTATAATAGTAACTAACAGTTATTATTATTGGTCTAACGTGTTTTATCTCTTATGAAATTATTTATAAATATAAATTTTTATTTGACTATTTATTATGTAACATATATGTACTATTTATATATACATTTAAGTTTTAAATAAAATGCCAGATTTGAAGTTAAGAATAAATACTTATATATTTTTTTTATTTTATTATTAAATCTTAATGTCAGTGGAACAATTGATAGTTAAGTTAAGCATGAACTTATATATAACACACGAGCAGATTCGTTCGTTCTCTTGATAAAAAAAAAAACGAAAGAAAAAGAAAATCTTTTCTCTTTAAAAATAGCATTTTTCTTTTATCAATACTACTATTTAACGATTGGAATTTAAATATTAACTTTTCCAAATTAAAATAATTTGTGGATTAAAAGTCTGCAAGGAAAATATATTTAATTTTCTACTCAATCTTAAAGGAAAAGCAATATAAAAGAAAAGAACGTCTGTTTAAGTTTTTTGGAAACTACGTTGTTTTAATACTTCCGTGATTCTTCGGATATATATAAATTTAAGATAATTATATATATATAGGATAAAACAATGTGTTTTGAGTAAAACAGCTTATATTGTAAAGGTTTCGAAACCAACCTTGCATGCTATTTTAAAATATTTTGAAATAATGAATATATAGAACGTCTAGTGATAATAGAGAAATGAAGATTAAGAACATCTACATTCGAAGAATATTTATTTTATTTCACATTAATCTGGTCATTGGATGTTATTAACAGTTTATCGTTTAAGGATAAATGGAATCATCATTGTACCAATGGATTGGTGATATGCTTCGTAAGGGATCTTCATTGGGATGATGAACTATAGACTTCAATATCTACGCTCAACTCTCTTATAAATAAGTTTCCTTTATTATTTATTTATATATATTATAATAATGCTTGTATTATTTTAATATGTTTATTATTATTATTATTATCTTTATTTCAAATTTGGCATCGCATCATATATATCTTAAAAGGAAAATTATATTTATTATTAAATATAATTAATTGAAAGCTTAACATAATTCATCAAATTAGATGAGGGATATAAAAAATAGTTATTATTTGACAGATATCTTAAACAGGATTATATTGTGTTTACTACGTAATATTGTAAACGTTTAATGTATTTTTATTTATTAAAAATACATATAATATATAAGTTATACAATGGCAAATAATACTTATATATGGGTAATTGTGAAGCATATAAATAAGAACGATAAATAAATTAATAAGTTACATAAATTATTAATTTTTGAACCCAGATATTGTTTTTATATATCTGTTAATTTAAGCTATTTTCTTTAATTTTTGAAAGTTTATTATAGTATTGAGTTTTATCATAGGGTATTAAATAAAAAAATATCATTTATTAATATTCTTTTAAAATGATAAAATTCATCCGTATTTATTTATTAATATTTTATTATCTATTCTATTATATTTTTTTTTATTGTTTATTAAATATTGATTTGTTAACGTGATCTTTTTGTCTAATCATTATTGAATTATATTATATATATGCTAGTATTATAAATATCATATGAATAATAGTTATAATTAATGCTTATATAAAGGCATATGAAATAACTTGTTTTGAAATTATTCCTGAAAAGAGCTAATTGCAAATTCTCCGTGAGTTTAAATATCGTGGCATAATGGTGACTGAAAGAGGGATGAAAGATGGATGACCTGGTCTAAATTGTATTTAAACTTATTTAAAGATTATTGAGCTAGCATAATAAAGATATATATAATCATGGATTTAGTATTTCATCGATTCATTTCTAGCATTCTACTTGAAGACCCAAAGTCCGATTGTAGTGAAATGCGTATCCTCTTTCTAAGGAATTTAATCATCTCTTTATATTTAACAAGACCAACTTAGGTTTTAAATATAATCCATTCTGTTATATTTGGCGAACCTAACTATGAAGCATTAAGTTAATGATTTCTAAACATTAAATATAATTGATTATATTACAATTAATACATCAACTGGGATGATTAAATGCCGTTCCGTTATATTTGGTGCCTCAACTAAGGCTATCAAATAGGCTGTCCCATTATAATATATATATATATTTAAAAAAATTCTCTCCTTGAAAAACAAATAATAATTGACATGTTGAATCCAATATATTAACTAATTTTAGTTACTTCCAGATTGTTATTATATTTACCATTATAAATTCCAGATAGCTATATCAAATTTCAGCTTCAGACGCGGTGAAATTCATGAGTTGAAATTTGCCTAGTTTTTCTTTTTAAACTGCATTGGGACAAAAGAAAAGAAATGGTGCAGCTCCCTGGCTGCAATATAGATATATTAGATGGTCATGGTTTAGGTGTTTACTACAGTAATTTATCTTATTTAATTATTCTCAAGAGTGGCAATTCCAAAGAAACAAAGTACAATTAATTTTATCCTTTCATTTTTTTAATAACTATCTCAATAATAATGGCTTCTTTTGTTGCTGCTGTTGTTTTTCCACGTGCCACAGAACGCACCGTTTTTGAAAACCATTGTTACATATGTTTTCTTTTAAACAATTAACATTCAAAAATAAAAAAATAAAATATCAATCACATAAAAAATATTAAATCAAAAATTTATTTGACAGTTTTATATATATATACATAAATAATAACATTGCATTTTTTTAACAATCACTACAAATAAAATAATCTTTTTTATAATCAACAATTTATATGTCTGTATTTATCTATAATAACTAAATATTCACAGCGATGTACCATCACAAATAATAAATCCAAACAACTATCTATAACTAATAACCATAAACAATAATAATACTCCATATATAAACATCAAATCAAAGAGATTTTTTTTATTAACAACAAATGATATTTTAAAATAAAAGTAGATTTATCGATCTTTTACGATATATATATAAATGCTTCTCAATAATATAATATTAATTGCAATATTGAATAATTGAAATTAAAATATGCATAAATTAAAAATGGCAAAAATAATTACATAATGCTACATTATTGTATTATGTATTTATTATAATGAGCATGCTAATAGCTCTAAACAAGCTTTTTCAATAAATGCTGCAAGAGAAAGCATTTAAAATCTCTATCTAGAATTATTCCTATCCCTAAACTGGTTTCAGGCTAATGGCTCTCATCAGTGAGGTGCCAAGACATTCAGACACATAAAGTACAAACACAATCCCAGCATTTATCTAATACTTAACTATTAAGTAGAAAATTTGAAAGTTTCAGACATCTGTATGTTTTCAAATCCAGTTATCTAACTTAAATAGCTATATGGGACTAAACAAAATTCAGAGATACCATATATTAATAGCCTTAGCCATATAACATTACCAAAGCCTCAAAAGCCAAGCTATAATAGTAAGGAAACCAAGTCATATATCATGTGACTTAATTTAGAGCTATTAGCATGCTTATTATATTACATTTGTAAATACAAGCTTATTAAACTAAGGCACATGATGCATGACTTGAATTCCTTACTATTATATTTATTATACTTTTATCAATATTGTAATTATAAATTATACTTACTTTTTCATGTTTTGATAGTAAAAAAAAACATTTCCATCCTACGTTTTCATCTGAAAAACTTGAAAATAAAACTTTAGTCCTTTTAGTGATTGGTAAATACCTTACATCTTTTATTTCTTTAATAAAATAAATCCACAGATTAAAACGTGCATTTTATTTAAAATCATGTTGAAACAGTGATTAAATAATAACTTAATACAAAAATATTTACTTAATAATGTAAGTGAAAATTTATTGTATTAGATATTTTTTGTAATTTTTTTCTGTAAGTTTTTATATTATTATTTTTTTTTAGAAAATTATGGCTAGTAAAGATAGGAATATAGGTAGAAAATAATATATTTACATCTGCACCAGGGCTTACATTTTCTTGGGCAGGTTCTGTTTGTGCTGTTATTATAATTGCAAATCAAAATTACAAATAGGTAAATTAAATCATCTCTCTATATTCATGTATATGTTATTGATCTTTGAATATTATTTAATTAGACAAAAGTTGTCTTTTTTCCAGGATAATGAGATGAAAAAAGAATTAAAAAATCTTTTTTGATTAATAGATATGAAAATAAAATTGTTGATCTTATGAAAACTTCATTTAACATAAAAGATAGATGGATGGTAAATTTTGGTTATGAGTAGTTTTGTTAAATGCATTTTAAAAAGTGTTTTATAGTTTATGAAATGAATAGATTTGAACTATGGGAATTTTAAAAATATATTTAGATAAAATTGGTTTGATTGTAGTTTTGGATTCTGAGTATTTTGTAAATGTATTTAAGATAATAAATACATTTTTAAAAAATTTATATCATGACTATATATTAAGTTTTAATACTAATAAACATCACATGCTCACCATTTTTTATGCTTGCAGGCAAAACTCTCTATATGTATTGCTATTCAGGGCAAGACAGAGTAATCAATGGATGCCAGAAGGCTTGTGCATAAAATCTCTATTTAGTGCCTACTCATCCAATATCACCAGACTAGTTTCTTGCTTGTGGCCTTCATCAGTGAGGAGCCTTGAATCTAAGAGCACTGTGCCTAGACCTTAGGATCTAATGCAAACCTTGAGCAGCCAGCTTTTATCTCTACTTAACTATAAAACTATGGGTCTTAAATTAAAAACACTATATAGAGTTTTTCCTGTTTTAATAACAGTTATAAGCAAGCATAAGAATGGCAATCATGTGATGTTTATTGACTCAAAACCAATCCTGCCTAATAGGATAGTGGTGGCTATAGATATTAAAGAACCAAAGACACCAAAATGTATAGGTACTGAACTGAGTTCAGACCTATATGACTATATAAGCTAATGAGCTTGTACTGAAAATATAATGTTTTCAATTTAAAACTCATAGTTAAGTAGAGATAAAAGGTGGCTACTGGAGGGTTGCATTAGATCCTAAGATCTAGATGCACTGCTCTCAAATCCAAAGCTCCTCACTGATGAGAGCCACAAGCTAGAAGCTGGTCTGGAAATATTGGATGAGTAGGCACTAGATAGGAATTTTATGCACAAGCTTCTTGGCATCCATTGATTATTCTGGCTTGCACTCGTATAGAGAGTTTTGCCTGTTTTAATAAGTTTTAATACTTTGAGATAGTTTTTTTTCAATTTAATGTTGAGAGTTTTTATTTTTATTTAATTACTAATTTAACAATTAGGCTGTATTGAATTATATATATAAAACAAAAATAGAAAAACAAAAGAGAAAAAATTAAAGATGAATTTGAATGACTATACTTAATCCGATATATAAAATTTAAATAATTTACTTTTATCATATTCTGGTTCTTTAGTGTAGTTTATGCCATCTAGTGATGCTGTTTTTACTTATTCTGCTGTGAACTCTACTGATAAATGCTTTAACATTTTGTCTAACTAGACCTTTCTATTGTATTTTATATCACTCTTATTTTACCACTGTACAATTTTTAGAAATGACTTGAAATAATCGTTCATATGTAAATGAAATTTGGTTTTCCCAAGAAAACAATATTCAAAATTATTGTCAAATAAATTTTAGCTTCATTTGTGTGACATTTATTACCAGTACTGCTCAGTAATAATATTCAGTAGATAATTCATTGCAACTAAGAGGTTTTTTTTAAAAAACGTTTGAGTTTGTTTGAATTCATTTGAGTGTAAATGACATCCATCCTGCAAAGAGTTTAAAATTCTGATAATCAAAGTTTGTATTTGAATGTCAAATAATTCTGTAGAAAATGTGTTTACAGTATTCGGAAGTCATAATTGCCAGTGATAAAAACGTTAGTAATTTTTATTACCAAAAAAAAAAAATTCCCCCCAAAATTAGTTGATATTAAGTTACTGAATTATAAAAAACAAAATCATTATAAATGATATAATTTTTAAAATCATAGGAATTGAAGTTTGTATTTGCAAGTCACAATTATTTTATTCTTAGTGCTATTTTGAACAAAAGTAAGATTGCTTTGCAAATTAACAGATAGTTAAGTTAAAAAATGACATTAATGAAAACATAAAAATCCACCATCCAATTAAAAATGTGAATTAAAAAAGACTATACAATATAAAAATTCATTTCCAAATTTATTTTTTGTTGCGGAATATACTTAATAAATATAATCTTTTATGGGCAACATTATTCTTTACCTAATAATTATACAACTTTTTTTTTCACTATTAGCTATGTGGAGAAAAAATATTAAACTTTATTCTGGAGTGATGTTTAAACCAATAAAAATATCACATTATTCTATCATGTGACATTTTATTGATTTATCTTGCCACATGATAGAGATGTCCATGGTTGTTAAAAAACTAAGAACACCTTAATGTATAGAAGCTGAATTGGTTTCACATCTATAACTATACAAGTAAATTCGTTAAGATTGAAAACATATATATGTTTTTCAGTTTGGGTGATAGCTAAATAGTATATCAAAGATATAATAATGATTTCTAGAAGAAAGATGCATGAGATTTTAAAGATCCAGCTGCAGCACTTCAAGATCCAAAGCTTCTCACTGATGAAAGCCATAAGTTTGAAATTAGTCAGGAGAAAGGATTAATAGATAGAATAGTACAGGATAGAGATTTATGAAACATAACATCTGGCATTTATTAGTTACTAAAGCTTACAGTAAGAGACCTAAAGATGGTAAATGTAAAAGAGAATGTTTAATATGGTCATTCAAAGATCAATAATGTGTTTACTTTTTTTTTCGTATGACAAATGCGTTGACTGGGAAGCAAACCCGGGCCATCAGCCTGGAAGGCATCTATGCCAACCACTAGGCCACCAATGTTTGACAAATGTGTTTACTTTTCAAGCAGAAGGTGCATATGATAGACATTATATCATTAAAAATTATTGAATAGGTAATTGCTTACAAAATTTGATGATGTTTGGACATTTTAATTCAGAAATATTTAGATTGAACACTCTAACAGTGTCTTAAATTCCGCAATCATATTCATATTGAAAAAAGCAAATATATGCTGTTAAATTTATTACGGAAATGATGGATAATGAAGGAGACTTAAAGCATTTATTTGATAGACAGTTTCAAGACACTTTCATATCATAAACAAAGATCTTAAAACTTTACATCTTTATTTTTTTTTAAAAGAAAATAGTTTAAAAAGGCAATAAAAACACCATATATATATATATAATGCCAAATCATAAGTGTCAACAGCTACCTGGTTATTATATGTAAGTTAAATCATCACGATCTTCTTGCTTAAATAAACCAATAGAAAATATAGGCAGTCTGTTGTCAAAACAATATTATTTACTGGCTAATTGTAGTGTTGTCTTGACAACAGTTTGCTAATATTTTTATTAAGTTTGTTTAAGTAAGAGGGCTGTGGTAATGTAATTATGTATAAAAACTAAATATAATTTAGTAAATAATAAAATAAAATTAGAATTGACATAAAATTTAATATATCATAATTAAATTCTCTATCTGAATAAATATTATACTAAAACCAGCTTATTGCTGTTTACCATTTCAAATAACATATAGATTCTATTTTTAATTTTATTTGTAAGATTACCTCGTTACCTTTATTATATATGTTGAAATTATTTTATAAATATTTAAATAACTAATTTTGTTATTTTAATTAACAAGTAAATAATATTTTCAATAGTCGCTTTTCATTCTCTTGCCTACTTTATTTTCTAATTATTATTAAATGTCGATTATTCATTCCATTGCCGAACACAAACACTTCTAAAATAATAATGTTGACAGTAAATCATTGTTAAGTAAAGAAAAAAGCAACATTACTGAAATAATATAAAGATTGAATAATTTGAATGGCTTTACTGATTATATAAATATATGTACATCGGTAAAACAGACATTGAATATAGATATCAGTAAAACGACCTTTTAATACTATAGGCCAAAAGTTTCCATAACAGTTTCTTAGAAAGGAGTAGTGAAGGGAAAACATTTATAAGTCCAAGTACTGTTTATTCTAAACAATATTGGATGACTGTATATAGTAGTATATGGACAGATTACATGAATAAAAAAATCTTTGTTAATTTTTTTGAGGTTGAATCGGACGAAAAATTTAAATTCTACATCATCTAGATTTGAACCTAGGTTATAAAATAGCAAGAAGTGTGTTATTTTTACACACTGAAATCGTATATATAGATATATAAAAAGATGAACGACTTTTAAATAACCACTATGTGGAAAAATATCTCAATTAATCACTTTTAATTCCATTTATAATGATCAACATTTATAAAATTGATATTTGAAACTGAAATAAATTGAGATACTGTCAAATCTCTTTGCGCTCATTATAATACTTAACTGACAGCCAATCAGATGTTATGATAGCTGTCCAAATGACAACCAAACCTAAAACACATGATAAAGATTTTATGAAAAAAGGGTGGCCACCCTTTTCTCTACTTTTCTTTCTATATATCTAAGCCAATCATAAGCATTTAGGTTTGAAAGTTTGAAGCTTTAAATATCTTCACAATTAACTCACTGAGTCTAAATAATAAATGTAAGATGCAAAATTCTATGATTTACTATGCAGTAGTTTTTAGAATATATAACTAGCAGTAAAGTATGTAAATAATATCTTAATTTGTGAAATGCAGATAGTTGAAACTGAAATAAATTAAGATACTGCCAAATCTCTTTGTGCTCATTATAATACTTAATTGATATTTGTGAATTTTCAAGTAAATCAAGTGGCAACCCATATTTTTGATATACTGTTTTAGGGATTACCAAAAATGTTTACATAATACTGCCTGCTGTAAACATCATATTTAGTATTTGCATATTATTTTTTATTATTGTTATTTTAAAACAAAATCTTTGTGGAAAAATTAATTACAATATTCACAGTTCTTTTGGATTAATTTATTAAGAGAAAAATGAAAAAAACATATATATACAATATTTACACTTTATTCATGTTAGTGGCATGAAATCATATTGTGAACATTAACACACATTTTTTTGGGAGGGCAGGATCCCATATCTTTAGAAATAGTTCACTGCCTTACATTCTGTGTCAGGAAGATCCCAAATTTTTATGATAATATACCAAAAAATCTAATGACAAAAGAAACATACTGAAATGAACCAAAGTATAACAATGTTAAGAGCATCTCATCGCTTCCAGCATTATAATATAAGTAAAAAATAGAAATAAAGCTTCTTAATGAAATTTATCAAAGTTTATTTCTTTTTTTAAATTTAACTACCAATTTATTAATTTTGCTTTATTTTAACAACTAACACATCTCTGGCAGATTATAGTCCCTCAAAACTGCAACATTTATCAAAAATACAGGCTGCTATCTTGGTTTACTTGAAAACTCATAAGTACCATGAAATTTTTACAATGTACTGCATGTCAGTATTAGATGTAATATTAATCATATAAAATGAGTTATATATTTATATAGTTCTCTGTTTTTAATTTGTAACAATCATTAAGGAATTGATTTAAACACTTCAGAAATACTCTCCTTTTCAAGCACAAGAATGATTGTTACAAATTAAAAACATAGACTATATAAATAAATGACTGTTATATATGTTAAATATTGAATCTAATACTGATGTGCAGTAAATTGCAAAAATTTTGCAAACTTCAACTATTAAGACAGAATAAATGAAATTAAAAGTGATTGACATCTTCAAGCGCTCATTTCTAAATGCTTAAGATTTGCCTATACGTATATGCTTAGGTAAAAAAGTTAAGGTGGATTCATCTTATCTTTTCAAAATTCCTTATCTTGTGTTTTCCTGAAAGTTTGTGATAATGGTGTTCCAGCTGTATTTTTATATTGGATTATTTTCATCATCTAATATGCGTATTGAATGTCTTTAGAAAATTTTAACTTTATTTAAATATTCCAAATACATTCAAGTATTAGTAATAGCACATCAAACAGGTCAGTATATGCACAATTTTTGAGAGGTATTATTGTTCCCTCTTCTTCAGGTGTTGCTGGCCAGATGAGTGACAGTACTAGCATGGGATTTGAATCTGGACCCATAGATTCTTGAGTATTGAATTTTAAGGTAACACTCTAACCAACAGAGATGATGGAAATAGTCCAATATAAAATACAATCTTTATCTTGTATTTAGAAAAGAGAAGATTCCTGAAGTGTTTAAATCTTTAGAGCACATGTGTAGAGGAATGATTCTCTAATGATAATTTAGAACAGTTAGTAAAAATGAGCAAACTTTATTTGTCAAGATTCTTAACTTATTTCAATCACAGTACCCTTATCTTAATAATTTTTTTTACTAATTATAAGTAAAAACAATTCAAAATAATTAATTCAAAATACAAACAAAAAACAAACTGATAAATAATGAAAAATAAACAATCTGATAATTATTGTGAAGACTTAAACATTTTTTCTTTTAATCATATTTCAAACTTTGATTTGTAGATTATCTCAGTATTTTATTTTCATCATTCACTTTTACACAGATATGTAGTACTAAACTATCTTTCTGAATAAATTTTGATATCTTTCTTTAAAGTTTAAAACTCATGTACTGAAACTTTATTAAATTGGATTTTTGTTTGATGTCAAATTGATGGAATTTTCATATTCTGAAGTAAAACGTTTTTCTTGTTTTTATTTAATATTAAAAATATTGAATTTCTAAAAGTTATTGTCATCTTTTAATAAAAAAATGTATTCATTTTTGCAATAGTTATTTATTTTAAACAAAAAATAATTTTAACTGGTGTAATTTTTCTTTTACATTGAAAATATTTACATTTTTCTTGAAGGGGCAGAGAAACATCTGTCAATTTTGTGAATATATTCAGTAGATAAGATACATTTTTTCTAAAGCTATTTTTAATAGCAAAATATGGTAAATATAGTGCAATCTCTTAATACTATGTATTAACAAAGATGTATGGTGACTGCACAAATTTCTTATACGATGTTGAATAATTTTGTTTTTGATGGGAGAGAGTATGATTTCATGAAGTTAATAATTTTCACTGCTTTATTTAACATACATTTTAAAAATGAAGGGATATTTTGAGTGATTAGTGCATGTCTATGAAGCACTCACACAACACTAAATTTATGTTAGAGCACCTTTTACACAAATCCAGTGCAAGTGGGTGTGCAGGTTGTTCACAACACAAAAGTACCTATGAAAGAGGATGACAAATTTGGTCTTATATAATGGTAATTTTTTTAATAATTATATTACTACAATATTTATATTATTTTCATTTTCTACACCAAATTCTATAATGTATGTAGGTATTACATATATTCATTGGACACATAAATATGTCAGCTCTATGTGTCCCAGAAACTGTGATGACTGGGCAGTCAGGTTCCTGCTTTCCATTAATTATTTGTTTGTAGCAAAAGAAATGCATTAACGATTTATTTTCTTTCCATAGTTCAGTATATTATCTGTAATATGAATAATACTGCCACTTTCTTACATTTATATTCTCATTTGATATTTCAAGTTGATGAAGTAAAAACATAAGGCAATTTTATTTATTAAACTTTAAGTATTTAATTGTCTAATATTTTAAATTATTTTCATAAATTCATAATAAGTATGATTATAAAATTTTTATAATAGCAAAGCATGAATTTTTTTATACAAAAAAATCTTACTTTTTAATTTACTGTAGATGTCTGAGTCTGGGGAAAAAACAAAAAAATATCTGGTGCACAAAATAGAAAACAAAAGGTCACAAATCTTCAATGAAAAGAAAGAAAGATGGAATACCACTGGCATCTCCACCTTCTGAAATTTGTCATGCATATTTGGAAAGAAGCTATACAGAAGTAAAATATGAACAAGATAATATTCCATCAACATTTGACAGAAAAAAAGAGAACAGAAACTCAAGGACAAAAGTGCACACCATCAACATCTACCCAAATAACTGAAGTAGAAGGGCATGAACAACAAAGTTTTGATTCATAATCAATATCAATGGCTACTCTTGTTTCAGAATTAGTTGAACAAAATCAAATTGATGACATTTCAAACAAATTTGCCTATTTGGAAGATCCAGGTATGTGGCAATTTTTTTTTCAATAAAAGAGAGAAACTAACTGGATTTTTCCCAAAGATAAGTCAGAAGGAAAATTTTCAACTTCTTAGTGTAGTAGATTACTTTCAAATAGATTAGAATTATTAAGATTATGGTTAGTTTTCTTGGTTTCTAAAAATTTGATATTTTATTTGTTCTGCAAACTTTTTGGTGATGGCAAGTCACAACTTAATAATAAATATGGATGCAAGGACTGACATTGTAAGTCACATATTTTAAGTAAACATGAAAAAAAGAATTCATATTAAAAATTGTACTAGTTTTGTTCAACTTCCTCTTTTAATACTAACTAAATGTGTGGTGTATTTATAACATGATGTAAAACAAAATACTTAATTGGAGAAAGTTGTTAAGATTTAGTCAAAAGACTATATAAAAGAATGTTTATTGTATCTTAAATAATAAAATTCATTCCTTCTAGGTTTCTGATTTATAAACTTAATTATTTTATAAAAGAGCAAAACATTAACCCAACTTACAATATTTTTCTTAAATTATGACTTTAATTAATCTGACCCTTATAGATACTAGTGGTATTCCATAAGAGAATTATCAAACACATTATGAATAAAATGATAATACAATGTTGTCAAGAGTGTATCTCAACTGAACAATATTTGTACAAGTATCAGTGTTACAAGTATGTATAATTGAATATACACTATAATCTTTATAATATACTGAGGGTACCTATCTGGATAAATAAAAGTAATATTTACCCTTAATTATAGAAACATAGGAAATTAATAGACTAATAAAACATATAAAATGTCAGTTATTATGACTTAACTTTAAATAATTATTAATTAACTTTAAATACTAAACCATTCTCCATAATACAAAAAATCTACAACACACACTTATGCTAAATTGTAATCAAATTTAATATTCTACCTGTATATATTTTTGGTATATCTTTCTTCTTGTGAGACCCTTCACTGAACAAGATAATTCTGGATATTATAACCCTTAAACAAATTTGAAAAATATAATATATTCATATAATTTAAAATTAATTCAAAATCTTTCTAAAAAGTTCAAAATATTTATTCTGCACATTTTTTCAAAATATTTGAAAGTGAATAAATCTTTTAGCATTTTAGGTTGTAAAATATAATAGATGGAAGAAACAAAGTTTAATCATTATAATAAAATAATTAGTAATGAAGTTTGAACTTTTAAAAATACAGTCCAATATGGATGAATTAAAAATATTCCAAAATTCACATCATTTTATTTTTTAAGTGTGGGATATAATAAATAATCTTTGGAACCCAATAATAGTGAGTTGAAATTAGTTCTGAGAATATGTGCCTGAGTGTATTGGTGTTATTAGATAGAGTGGAGAGTGGTGTGTCATGTAAAAGTCTGTGCTCATATACCCTATATTAATAAATTATCTTATTTTTTAGATGGGAAATGTAGTTACTATTCTCTTGAGAGATGGCATTCATAAATTATAACTTTCTCAAAATATTTACAAAGATAAATTCATTACTTAAAATTTATTATTTTAACAATAATTATCCAACACACTGGTGTTTAGTCAGAAAACTTAATTTTGGAGAATAAGTAAGTGAATAACATGTTTAAATAAAAGTAGCATTACCATAGAATTTTAATTTTTTCATATTTAAATCCAAGTTTTGATGTTTCATTCCTTTTAAAGTGCATTCAAATGATAAATGTAGTTAGAGATTTAGTTCTCCATTAAGGATAATTTTAAGCTATATTTTTCGTTAAGACAAATGTTTATTCAGTTCTCTATTTCATTATTATGGTACTACAAGATACCGGTATGATTAACATTAAATTTAAGTCCAATACTGTTTATTTGCGATCAGTTAATAAAAAAATAAAACAATTCTGAACACTTAGATTTGCATCATATGATTAATGAGACCATCATCTTCATTCAAAATTTTTCACTCTTGGTTTTTATGGAAAAATTTTAACACTGTTGCTAGGATACAAGATGTAGCAGGAAATCTTTCAAAGCTTTTAGAATGTATAGCAATACACTTATAATGAAATAATTTTAAAATTACAAAATAATATTTTAAAATATTTTAAATATATTATATTAATAAAATAAAACTATATATTACTATTTTGCAAATAAATATAATATAAATATTAAAATCATTTATTTTTAAGTTCTGATTATTATTTAATATATTATTATTATCAAATAAATAAATAATACTTCTGTAAATAATATAAATATAATATAAAATAACAATTCGTGTCAATTGTTAATTCAGAGTATCTTTAATATAAATAAGAAAAAAAACTAAATAATATTTCCAAGCACTTTCAACTCTTATGAGTCCTTATCAAGGCAGTGTAAAAATTCTATTTTCATTGTATTGCCCAGGAACAACTAAACAGAAAGCTGGTTAATTTCGAATTCATAGCACAAGATGAATTTTGTATAAGATATGATTCATTAATCTTGCATTTTTTATCATTTGTTTCATGCATTAATATTGTAAAATCCTTTGGACTACATATATGGCCTGTATTATTTTGGTGAACATAAAAAGCTGAATAAACTGTATCATCTTCTCTTGCTCTATTATATGTATATTTATGTTGTTGAAGGTGATATTTAATATTTGTTTTGGTTTCTCCAACATATATTGCACTACAATTTATTTGTGGGCATCTAATAGAGTATACAACACTGCTTTTATCCTCCTTATTTATTATTTCCTTAGAATTATTTATTAATCTATTAAGGTTAGGTGGAGTTCTCCATGCTAATTGAAAATCTTGACTTAAAACTTTTATTATATTTTTATTAATATTGGGAATAAAAGCTAATGACATCCATGGTTTATTATTCATATTATATGGTCACTACTATGGCATTGTTTATAATGCTTCAATACAATAGATAATAGCATTTGTTTATTATAACCCACTTGTATTAAATCTTGCATATAACATTTTATATTATCTTTCATAAACATTTCATTTGAACAATTGTTTTAACAATTGACACGAATTGTTATTTTATATTTATTATTATTATCAATAATAATAATTTTACTTAAATATTTTCTTATTATATCATTTTAAATTTAAATGCATTCAAAAACTAGAATCATTTGTGCATGCACACACATATATTTAAATATTATGATAAAACTTTCTATCATTAATTTTAAGTGTAATTTCAATCTTATATATACCCTAATAAAGTTATTCCTATACTAATACTATTTTTAAATAATATATTATTATTATTTGTGTTATATACTTTTTTACTTCTATATGTTGTTCTTTTAAAATTAATTTTATGTGTGTGAGTAATTAAATATAAACCATGATTAAAAAGTTGGTACACATATTTAAAAATGATGTATTTATAAAATATGTATGAGAAGACATCTTGGTTCAGTTTAATAATTTGCCTTATAAGATATTAGTATCGCTTATTAATATTATTTGTAACCATAATAAAAATAATAGTAATAATTAATACTATTTGTTATATTGATAATCCAATACAAAAATACCATTTGTTATATTGATAATCTAATACAAAAATTGTAAAACATAAACGTTAATTTGTATTTTCTAAATATTATTACAATACATATATATGTAATAAATTAAGTGTGATATCTGTTTGCCTTCCAAAATATATGTAATATTCAAATTTATATATATATATATTAAATACAGTAATATTCATATAATTTAACTTATTTTATTAAAAATACATTCGACTAAATTTCTTTTCATCTTTGTCAACTCATAATGTTGAATCATCAGAACAAGATATCATTTCATAACTCCCATAATTCAATTCAGTTTTCCACAATTATGTTATTTTAATGTTTGATGACTGATGATTCAAAATTGTAATATAAATACATTAATATGTAAATGTGTCTTACATTATATTGGTGAATCTAAATGTACATTAGAAAAAAAAATAAAAGAACATATGATTTTATATAAAAAAGTTCAAAAAGATGAACAATCAGGAAAAGATGAAAATAAAACATCATTTATTATATTTGATCATAATAAAACTTGTAAATACAGATTTAAATTTGATTATTCAAACATAACCATAATTAAAATTGCCAAGGACTATCTAATGCTACTATTGGAAAGAACATTACAAAAAATACAAATAATTTTTGAATATTTTCTTCATAATATTCCTAAGTCAATATATTATTTGAAATTAATTTACATGAAATAAAATTTTTTTAACTCAGGTAAAAACTATACATTAACATTGTGAATATTTTTAGATGTTCAATAATAATTAATTCTGCAAAAGAAAAATAATTGACTAACATAATTCATATTTCAATAATAATAATTTACTTGTACTAATAATTATTTTAAAATATACTATTTATTATTATTTGAAAATCAGCATGAATATATTTTTTATAATGATTTTCATTTCCTTTTTTCTTGAAAAAAAAAGAAGTAATTTCTCTTCAGGTGGGATGATAAAATTAGTGAGATGATAAAATCTAATTTACTATGAACTGTTTAATTGATAAAATATATGAATTTAAAACATTTTACTTCTTAAATGAAAATACCAGACTTTACCTACAATACTAACATTCCAATTAATGAATTAAGATATTTTTTTTATATTTTAAATTTTTTATAAGTTCTGCACAAGTGGATGATTTCTCCCTCTGTGCATTGTTATGCAAACTGCTGGGGTCTTGAAGATAATAGTGAATCAAACATTCTCTCTTGAAAATGTTCAATGATGTTAATAAATAATAATAACTGAAGTGTTCTATTATCTTATATTATATTTACAATATTAATGTAAAATACTTTGCACAATGGATTAATTTAATTTAATAAATCTAAATTAAGAATTTCTGATATATTTACTGCAATACTTTGAATATTTATTAATCTTAAATCTATGAATACATTGAATGAAGGACCATTAACTTATCATATACTTAATAATAGAATGAATTGAATTTACCCATGATATCTGAAGAAAAGTGTTATATATTTTTTAATTATATTACAAATTATAATATTTTAATAATCTCTTATATAATAGATGTTTGCAGTCCATAAGGTACTACTGCCAACAGTCTTCTTCATATTCAAGTAATGAAAAATTGGTCAGGAATGAAGCAGAAAGACATCATTATTTAATATAATTTATATATGGTAAAAAGTTAAATTGATTTATCTTATGATTTTATATTATGTTATGATGTGCATATATTATATTTCATGTTATATGCTATATATTTTAAAATCTTAAAGGTTGAAATTCTTAGAATAGTACATTATCATATAAACATATTTTGAATAGTATGTGCCTCTTTTTAAAAAAAAATATTAATTTATTTTGCTGTTAGCTGAATAAGCTGGTATATATTTTTATGATTTGTATATGAATTATTGCCTAATGTTAACAGAACCATATTTGGTATTAATTAATTGTTGTTTATCATATTTCACATTGGTTAGCTGTTATAGTATTTTGTTATAGATAGTATAATTATTTTCTCTGTATTTTAGGAGTGCTTTTATATACCAGTATATTTTATGGATGGTAGTTAGTCTCCTTCATTAATTTTCTACCTTATTTTTCAGAAAGGATGGAAACATTGAGTGCTCTCTTTTATTTGTTGTCCTACTAGTATTTTATATGCTCATAGCATATACTTTAGAGACTGAAGCTAAATCTCTGTATTTTAAGGCATTTCCTATTTAATATTTTGTCCCTGGTGCATTTTCTCATTATTTTCCTGGACTAGTGACAAAGTCTTAGGTCCTTTACTAGTCCTCAAAAGTAGGTGTGTCTTATGAGCAATGCCATCATACTTTTACTTTGCCTTACTTTATGATTATTAAATATTGCTTTTATTATAGTGTTAGTATGTTAATAAAGTATGCATAAGATTTACTATGGCTTTATCTGCCATTTTTAATGGTGTTATCAAGGTATTGAAGAATTTTACCTTACCTCTAAGAGCAAACTTGGTCAGCTTCAATGTGAATAATACTTTGTAAATGTGTCAGGCCTATATTTGAGCTTTGCTAGTTGTCAGGACTAAATATGATAAACAATTGTTTTTTTTTTAAATTTTTTAAAGTTTTTACCTTATAACTCCTTCTGATAAATTTTGCAAAAGCAACTTTGTAAAAAAAATTTGATCTGCATGGATGGTAAGTAAAAGTTTTCTTTAAAAAATATTTACTCTTTTGATAATCCTTCATCAAAGTTTTTCTTTTTTTTTTCAGTTTACTCGTGATTAATTGTAAAGTCTTTAAAAATACTCTATCAAGTTTTTTTCCCCCTAATCTAAAAAAATTTTTGGAACTTCCTTTTTTTTTTCAAAATAAAATTGTCTATAAATTAATCCTTTATTTTTTAGACTTAATTCAAGCAAAAATTAATTACTTGTTTATTTTTAAATTATAGATTTTAAATGTCATTTTTACTAAAGAGTTTCAAAGATGGACTAATTGTAAATTTTGTTGTTATTTTGCTTACAAAAATCTTTGTTATTGTTATTTATTTCTCATAATCATTTATTCCCATCATCCCATTTGTTAATCAGAAATCATACCAATTACCAAATATATATCATTTTAAACATTAATTAAAATATTAAATGCTTATAAAAGATTATACAATTATTTTAGTGTATTTACTATAAGAGTACATGACATTTACATTTATAAAAGTCAACTATTTATTAAATTATTTAAGCATTACTAGAACATCTAAGAAAGATGTATTTGCTTCATAAAGCATTACAATTGTTTTGTCAATTTGGATCACTTTAACTAATTCAATTTGCTTACGTCAAATCATTGTATATGTTCATTGTACATCATTTTCATGTTAGAAGGTCCTAGTTGTTATTATTTTGATAAGATTCAATTTGTACAAGAACTTAATTCATATTTAGGTGTTAAGTAGATTTATTCTAAGATATTTAGGATAGCTACCAAACCCCATACTCATTCTTAATATCTGAGTGTGATCCTAGCTTATTCTTTATTTTATTCTAAATTTAAGAGACCATGTTGTATTTTATTAAGTTAGTAATATTATTGTTATAATTATAATAAGACATTAGATTAGGTGAAGTGTATATTTTATTTTTTGTATTTTAACTAGGATTTCATTTGATATGAATAAATCTATAGAATCAAAAGAATTTATGAAAACATATTACCCTGAGATACTTTATATAATTTCACAAACCATATTAATAAATTTATTTTAATATTGACATTTTACATTTAAGAGATACATTTTGAGTGGCATAATTTTTAAAAGAACATTTCAAATGTTTTGATAATTAAATATTATTTCATCTGATCAAAGCAATGAGATGCTTAGAAGATGTTTGTAAGAGGATTAGAAGATCTTTACAAAGTGGATATAAAAATAGCAGTTGTATTAGATCTTAAAGAAAGAAACTTTAAATATAACTGTAATAGCATATGTTTATAATACTAAGCTTTTATGTCACATGATCACCATTTCTTATGCTAGCACCTAACTGTTATTAAAACAGACAAAACTCTTTATACAGTAGTGGCTGCTGGAGGGTTGCATTAGATTCTAAGATCTAGGTGCAGTGCTCTCAGATCCAAGGCTCCTCACTGATGAAGGCCATAAACCAGAAACTGGTCTAGGGATATTAGATGAGTAGGCACTATATGGGGATTTTATGCACAATACTTTTGGCATCCATTGATTACTCTGGTTGGTATGGAGTGGCACTACTGTATAAAGAGTTTTGCTTCTTTTATGTATGATAGAGTGAGTTGAGGTTTCTCCTCCTCTTAATTCTTAATAATGTTACTTTGTATTTCATTACATTTTATTATAATGCTTCCTTTGTATATCTTGGTATTGTGACACAGGTTATTATTTGAAGCCACTGAGTGTAGATACAACTAATAACATTTATTATTTATAACTTTACATTGCAATTTGAGTTGGGTTAGCAAGAGATGTTTGGGTTTGTTTTTATGCAGTAGCATCTTGCCCACTGCATCCAATTATGTTTAATTTCTGTTAATTATACAATATATATTATAAATTAATAATTTTTAACAGAATTAAATGTTAAATATTTAAATTATAGAAATATCTGGTATATTTTCATATTAGAAAATTATCATCAGATGTTAATAAACTGTAATCAATGAAAATAGTAAACTGTAAATGATCCCAGAAATAAAAAGGGATATTTTTCTAAATGCAAATCTCTTGGTATTATATTATATTATGCTAACTTTTTAACACAAAAATTTAACAGACCTCACATATTTTAATATTTATACAATTATGTCTGTTTAAAATTATTAATTAAAAATGTGCAACTGATTGGTGGAATATTCTATTATTTAAAAAAAAATGTATGAAAGGTTGTTAGTTCTTTCCCCTTAAACCATAAATAAATACTATAGTACTTTAGTCTCAACATAATACAAAGAGATTGCATTTAGAATAGTACTCTTTTTGAATACTGGATTTACTATTTTCATTGATTATTATCTATTAATATCTGATGCTAATTTTCCTAGCATAAAAATACAACAGATACTTCCACATATTTAAAAATATTTATATGTTAAATTGATTATTTTCATAGATTAATTATGATACAAACAAAAGAATCTGAATAATTATATCCCTGTACACAACCAGAGATAAATTGACTTTTGAAGATACTAGGAAATCAATTACTAATTGACAGTCCTGAGACTAAGCAAGTTCCCTGTAGCAACCTATAATAACTCCATTGTCTTAGTTTAATTAGAAGAAAAAGGAGATCCTCTTTTACTTCTAACAGAAATGTAAATCCAGAATAGCTATTTTTATTGGCATAAACATTTAAAAGTTAGATATTCTTTTGATATTCTGTAAATAATATTCATCTTTCCCTGAGAATTGCACATGTAAAATTAAAATATTTTATAGATTTATTTTGATGAAAATAAAGGAAATTGAGGAATTATGTTCATGTACACAACCACAGACAACATTACTTATGATTCTAAAGAAGATATGAATCTTCTGTATCTTCATATCTATTAAAAAAAACTAATTTGTGTTTAAATCATTATAACAACTTCAGTTAGAATTAAAGCTAGATTTAATTTTTTCTTTAATTAAACTCAAAACAAAAGTGCTATTATACATTTTTATATATCTTGTTTAAGATCAGGTCTTTCAATTAGCAATTGATGGTTTCTTATGAACTTTAAAAGTGAGGTTGTTTCTGGTTGTCTTCATGGATATAATTCCATATGCTTTGTGAAATTTAAATATACATAGAACTGTATTGAAAACAAATATAGAAAAATATGACATCACTTATTATTAATCATCCAAAAGAACTTCTCATTTCTCAAAAGCTCTAATTAAGCAGTTAAAGAAAACTACACCTTTTCCTATCATTACTAACAATTTAAGTTTAACAGAATTTTAAGACAGTGTAAAATGCTACTTAATTTTACATAATTAACTTTATATTTTATGTTTATAAGGCAAGATTAATTAATAATAAACATAAAATGGGAAGTCACTTCAATAACAGACTACATCATAATAACTTGTTATATTTATATTCATTATAGCTTTATGCATATTTTAAGTTTTTAAATGATCAGTTAAAGTGTTTTCCAAGGTTATTAAAATAATTATTAATTAATATCTTTTATAAATATTTAAATAAAAAAATTGACCATCTACAGTTGTTATAACAGCTGTTTATTTAGATTTATACCTGATGTTTAATTGTTTTGGATTTCTGTTTAATTATATTTATAGTGGTGGTAGAAAAGAAGTGTCATTTTTTGGGGCACTTAATCCTGAGCTTTTAAAAGATGACTTATGCTGCTGGAAGATTTAATAATAGATAATATTACATTTTTCTATATTAAATTCCAGTACAACTTTATGCACATTCTAATTTCTTACATAGTCACTTAATGAGACTTTCAAACTTTCAAGGTTATTAAAATGTATTATAACTTGATCTTTCTTATTGCATTGCCAAATCCATATAATATTAATATCATTTACATTCTTTATTACTTTTACAATGCTTTTTTACAACCCACTATTGACATGTCAATTGCTCCAGAAACCTTCTTCAGAACTTCTACTTATATAAATTAAGATTTGAAAATATAAGTGGAAATTCTGAAAAAGATTGCTGGAGCAATCGAAACCATCAATAGTGGGTTGTAAAAAGTATTGTAAATGTAAAAAATAATGTAAATGATATTAATGTTATTAAAATGATAATTGATTAAACTTATCTTGTAAAAGTAAAATGGAAAATTGATTGTTTAGAACTATTGTAACTTTTTGACTTGTTTTAATTTGTGCTTCTTGTTTATATTGTTTTGAATTTCTGTCTAGTTAAAATCTTAGTGGCAATTTATATTCTCATTTCTGATTACATTTAAATAGTTTCTTTTGTATCTCTGAACTAAAAAAAGGAAAGAAATGAGGGAAATAACAAGAATAGTCAAATTTCACTTAATCAGTGAAGTATAATTCATTACTCATCTGCAGGACAATAACTAGATGATTAGTTAGGCATGATATCTAAAATATTCTACGTTTGCATGAAATATGAATAAAAATTTATATTTTAGCTATATTGAAACCCATGTCATTGTCATGGTAGATGAATATATTAGTCACTATGTCTAATATATATGTAATTTATATGTTTTATGTATGATTGCATTTTATGAATGCATTATCAATAATTTAAATTTATTTATATATTACATATATAAATTATTATTGTGTAGATGTAAATTAAAAAAAAAAATTCATGTAGAAAAAAAATATTTATAAATATTTATATTAATTTTTGGTTTATGATCAAAAATTTTCCAAATAAGTTTTTAGTACAATTAAGTTAGTATAATTTTATTAATAAGAATCTTATTTTATTATTACAGCCATTAGAAAAAAGAACAACAAAATATTTTTTTTTCCTTTTTTATAATTTTGAAGTGAAAATATTACTACGAATAAAAAAGAATTATACTTAAGCAAAATTTAATTTCTTTTGCTTTTAGTTTAATGAAATTTACTAATAAATTTACATGTTTTAATTAATAATATGTAAACTTTTTTCTTTTTTTTTTCTATTCAATATAACTGATACACATGATCACATATATGTGAAAAAGATAAATGATCTCCAATATACATACTTCATGCTGAACCAGCACTCATCACTTGGTCTGAATCATTCTCCCCCCCCCCCCCACAGATATATATATATATATAATCAGTGCTCGGTTTATATTAAAATAGCAAATTCACACACTTTTATGGATAGGCTTCAATCTTCTCCACTCTTCACTTTTTCAGCCATTCATATCACTGAAAATCTAATGATGAAATGCTCAAAGGCATTGATTATGCCAATATTGTAGTCATACCCATGTTGATTTTAAGTCAATCTGACCCCTCATATGTAGGGTCTTAATATGTCCATTTAAATATACAGAGGAGGGATGAGCAGAATACAGGTTGAATATCCTAATACTGAAATTCAAATATAATGTAAAATTGGAGAGTGGAGAGAATTGAAGCCTGTCTATTAAAGTGTGTAGATTTGATATCTTAATGTAAACCAAGCACTGATTATATATATGTAAAAGACATATTTTTCGGGTTCATCCATGTTAAAAAATTTAAATAGTGATCAAGTTGAAACGTCGGTATATCAATATTTAAATTTTTTAACACGGATGAATCCGCAAAATATTGTAATGGTCAGAAAACGTGTGACTTGTAAACATAGTGCAGAATTCGACCACTATACAGAACAGCAGCACCATCAAGTAGCGAAGCCACCCGTGGTACTGAGTTCGAACATAGTTTATCGGTTCCACAATACAATCCACGAAACAACGCATCTGATGTGACATTAGTAAATATTTCCTTAGGCACGGTGGTCAGGGATATGCAAGAGACTCATGATTTTATTCTTGAGTTAGCCAATAATCAAACTAATATTAATTAAACATTCATATTTACATAATCGAGGAAATAGTATATAGAATGGGTATCGAATGAATGAAACGTAACTGCAGACGTATAGTTTAAAATTATTTATTAATACATTTTAATAAAACAATCTAATAATATTTTATGGACTAACAGCTTCAGTAGCGGGATTTGCGACATGATTATATTTTAAAGAATACATTTATTTATTTAGACATTATTTTATATTGAGGATTTCAGTAGCGGTATTTCCGATACTGTAATGTTTACAAAAGGAATACATTTATTTGAAGGCGTAATCCAGCTACCTAAAATTCTCAAGTGAGTATTTCTAATGCATGCCTGGAGGGATTTATACCTTTGCAATGCAAGAGTCTAAAGTATGGGTTATAAGAGTAATGGCAGACATATATTTATTTAATTAAAATATTTATTTATAACTAAGGGCAAACATTTATTTGAGAGTGAATTATGCAGATAATGCAGAGGCGGAGTGATATGTTTAGAATAATAAAACTAAGTAAAGGAACACGTGGTATGCTTTAGAAAGGCGATATGGAATGGCAGTATATTGAAACTGCAATGCCGCGAATGGGTTTATAAGAATGTCGGGCTGGTCTCTGCCTCGACCCGAAGAAGTAAGGTGTCACATAAGCATAACCAGGGACAAGCTGTACATGTCGCAATTTGCCGGATGGCTGCATGACATTGTCAAATCCCATGGGAGCACTCATTATGCCCGCTTGTGTAGGACGACTGGGGTTAATTTCAACCCTGAAGAATCCGGAAATTTCATGGCGGAATGGGTCATCGCATCTCTAAAACGTAACACATGTATACTGTATAAACGATTATGATATTTAAATAGATTTCTGACTCGGCCCTACATTACCAACATTTACTAAAGAACTCTGGCGACTCTCAAAGAAATGTGATTTTCTAGAATTATTCATTAGATTTAATAAATACAAAACAGATATAAATTGGGAATTATTGTAACCAATACATCAGCCATTTGCGAAGTAGTAGACCCCTGCATTACAATAAATGATGCCATTGAATGCGTGTCGATTTATATGGAAGTTAAGTTATTTAGGAAAATACATATTAATGAAAATGTGACACGCATTCACTGTTTCAAACGATCATAGATTTAAACTTTGAAAATAGAGACAATTGTGAGCATGCAATAATTAGATAATAAATATAGATAAAATGTAGATTTTAAAAATACGCACCCAAGATAGAATGAGGTAAGCTAGATTAGTAAAGAAATTTACACATTAAGTTAATTATTCAGTTTTAGTTATACATATGGTAGTTTTTACATTTTATAATTTAGATAAGTAGGATGAAGAAGAGCTATAGCATATTATTAGAGTACTCTAGAGTTTGAACACAGACAGGTACCTGTTTTATAAGAAGTTTTCTGATTCCATTAGTTTAGCAGCAAAAAGTTCACGAGTGGCAATTCTTTCTTGTATTTAGATATTTCATTTTCTTTCACAGCAGCAGCAGCTTTCTCATTCATTTCAGGCAGCAGATCTTCATGGTGAATTTATGACAGGCAATGGAAAGTTCGGCATCCGACAGGCCATCTCCCAATGGAGAATAATCTAGGTGCTTTACTCGGTCATACCTTGGCAGGAACAAATTATTTTTATTATTTTTGGAGACTCTCAATGATCGAGAGCAAAGCTAAAGTTTAAGTGAATGTCTCCAGCCAGTCTAAGATGGCCTCTTTTCTTATCTTGATCTCTCACATTTTTGTTAAGATATTTTTAGGTTCTACTTAATCTGCCCTGAAGATAATCAATGCATTTTGTTGGTTTTTAATTAAAGAAAGCTGCCGTTCTATTGTTTACAGTTTACATTTACTAATTATATTTTGGGGAATTTTTCTTTAATTAATCTATTATCTATCACTGACCAATGCTTTTCAATTTCAAAGACAAAAAGGAAACATAAGATTATTTTAACTTTTAATTAAATATTACATCAGATTTTTTTAGAATTATTATTAAACGAAATTTAAACAAAGCAATAAATACGAACTTTATAATCCAAAATAAATGATTAAAATTATACAAAATCATATAACTAAAAGAAATCTAAATTATATTATTTTATCCCTATTTATTGCGTTTAATTTGAGATCGAAATGTGTGCATGTTTATGCTGAATTCTACATATATTTATACATTTTTAATATTGCTACACACACAATTCGATACCAAAAAAGTTTAAATTTGGGCGGGATAGACCGGTCAGTGAGAGACAACAGAAAAAGGTGAAACTTAAGATTTGAATACGAATCTTACTGTTTCAGTATGTCACCATGAAAATCTTCGTATCAATATATATATATTATAATAATAAAAATAATAAATTTAACGATAACAAACTATTATAATAGTTTGTTACCGCTAAATTTATTTTTATTATAATTACAATTTTGTTTTAATAAACAGACATTTTTATATATATGGGAGATAATGATCTGAACAAACTGATGGGGGTTAGTTCAGCATAAAATATGTATATTGGAGATCATTTATCTTTTTCACATGGATGTGGTCATGTGTATCAGTTATACTGGAATGATTGGATGACTGTAGGGAGCTTGAAAGTCTGAATTCAAATTCCCTTTAATCACACCTATGCTAAACATATACATTATGTTTGTTTTTTTGGTATTATAAATATATCAATAAAAATAATAAATTTAATGGTAATTAACTATTATATTAATTTAATGGCAGTTGAGAAGGGTTAAGAAATTAAGTGAAAGTACTTCTACAGATTGAAAGACCATATATAATAGTTAATTTCTGTTATATTTATTATTTTTATTGTTATTAGAATAATTTTAAGTTAAAGGACATTTTATTTGTATTATATATATATATATAATTTTACATTTCAACACATTGGGGGAAAACATATTCATAGATTCTTAGTTGCATTTCGACACAGCATATCTTTTCAGTTAGAACAAATCCTCCATCATTCTTCAAATAATAAGCACTGTTTTCTTTTTTAATTAATATACATTACACAAATTTATTTTATAAGTGTATATTTTTATAGAAAATATTTATTCATGACGATCATCTTTCAGTCAAGACATAAATAATTATTAAGTATTCTTTATTAAATTTAGTATAAACTATATTTCTAATATTATTTATACAGTTGCTTGATAATCACTTATTTTTAACATGTCATCTTTATCTATTTATGGTTCAAAATCTTATTTATAAGATTAAAATGTATCTTAGGAACTATTATCAAGAGTTTTTCCTCTATAGTTGCAACTATAAGTTTAAAAGGTAGATTAAGTATTAACATCTTGACATGCAAGCATAGAGAATTGGAATAAAAATAGATATCCTTATCTTGTAAAATTTTATCATTACAAATGTAATGCATGGCAATTTGTTTGAAGAGTTATAAAATGAGTAGAAGTAATCCTGTTCTATTAATTTAAATATTAGTCAAACCAATATAAATTATCTTAAATATTGTTGTGTACATATGTAAATAGAGCCAGTAAAGGCACACATTTAAATAAGTGAAAATAAAAGTAATTAGATCGGGCTACATTAACTAAATAAAGTAATTACAGAGGCATTGTTTAACAGATTGGATTATCAAGGGAATTAATAACCAAATGAAGCCGTTTACACACATGAGAAAATGTATTAATACTCCAGAAAAGAAGTGACGAGAGTGGGATTTCAAATTGTGGCAATATAAAAAAGAGCGGGGAAAAAAAGTTATATCGCGCCTTGTGCTTTTGTTCTTGATGAGTGCTACTGCTTTACGGACTGCGATCCCAGGTTCTCGGTGCCTGTTGGTGAATCTGGCTGATTAGAGTAAAAGCAGACCACACCGGTCTTAATATAATTTTAAACACCCTAAGTGGCTCTTGCGAGGGTTATTTTCATCACCTAGGCAAGGTACTGTGCGTTTTATATTACTGTAGACAGAGAAGGGGATTTGAACTTTAATGCAGTCAGATATTGTATATATATATATATGTTAACCAATTATCATAACTGTTGTTAGTGTGAATTATTATGTACCAATAAAGATTTAGTGTAAATTAGTCGGTGATTCCCATTTATAATTAAGTATTAATATTTGCGATCGTTCATTCAGCTATAGCTGAAGACACTGCAAATATCATGCCTGCTTTAAAATTCACTTTACTAGTTATTGTACATCACCTTCTCATGTAATATCTTGAGAAAACAAAAAAAAGTAGTCATTTTTTTCTGTAAAAAGATGATTGAACTTAATACAACTAGAAAGCAGTTCAATTATTTATTTTGACCCAATTTAGGATCTAAGACTCTAACATTGCAATATATATATATATATATGTGTGTGTGTGTGTGTCTGTATTTTTATATATATATATATATATATATATATATGTGTGTGTGTGTCTGTATTTTTAAAGCAATATATGTAATTATATAACTGAATATTTGTAAATACAGTAACTAAATAATTAAAAAATTTTATCCACTTAGGAGCGCTTTCGATTATCCCAGTAATCTGTGTCAACTAAAGCTTTGAAATGCTAACTTTCCCACAATTCTGTGATCTTAACGTTTGCTGCTTGCCTGTTAATTAAGTCATGTTTATATTTGTATATTAGCATAGCCTCCTTTATTTTTCTTTTATTGTTATTTTTTTCAATTTGCAATATTTTTACACTGTTAAAATTGAAGTCAAAACCATAAATACATGATTTATTATGGTCATAAAAAACAGATGCTGAAATATTATTATCTACTATGCAATTTTGTTTCGATTTCTGAACATGTTTTAATAATAGCAAGTGTTCTTTAGTTCTTTTTTCCAACATACATCTAGATTCACTTTACTGCCACACCTACATATCCATTTATAAATGACACAATTTTTATTTATAAATGAGGTTTTATCTTTGGAGTTATTTATTAATTTATTTAATGTAGGAGGTGTGTAAAATGCAATATCACATATATCTTTATAAATTTTCCTTATAAACTTTACTTGATAATTTGAAATATATGGGATTGATATCCATATTTTTTTATTAGCAGGAGAATCAATATTATTATTAAAATTTTTATTTTTATATTTTGTATTAAAATCTCTAATAACATTATATATGTGATTATAACTATAGCCAACATTTAACAATTCATTCGAGTATATTTCAATATTTTTGCCTTTATCTGATGAATATTTGCAAAGACTATTATTTCTAAATAAGAAGGACTTCAAACCTGCCATTTTGTGTGACATTGGCACTTTTGATTTATATGGAATATAACCTCTTTTTACTATTGGTTTAATGGTCATACAGTAATCCAGCATGCATTGATTCCTAGTTATTTTAAGATCAAGAAACTGAACGCACATTAAATCTTCATCTGTTTTTATCCATCTTAGGCCTTTCAAACCATTTAATTCCTCAAACAACTCATTAATTGTATTTGGTTTACCACATACAAAAACATCATCAACATATCGATAATATGCAGTAATATTTTTTTGATAATATTCCTTTTTCAAAATATTTTCTTCATATGTAGAAATTATAAAATTGCATATTTGAGCAACAGTAGGTAATCCCATGGGCCATCCATTACACATTTTATAAAAATCCTTATTAAAAACTGCATAAATATTTTTATCAATAAAATTTAATGTTTCAATTATAAACTTTATTATTTTCACGTTAACATTTTTTAAAGTTAATGCGTTGGAAATAATTTCGATAGATGCCAAATCGATCCATACATTTCACTAACATCTAGAGTACATATAACATCATTAACATCGATCTTAACATTGTGGATTTTATTAACAAAATCAAATGAAGAACATATTGTATATTTACCAAAACCAAGAATTTCTTGTAGCATTTTCTCAATTAAACAACAAGTTTCATAATAAAATGCCCCTCCAAAATCAATCATTAAAGGCAATGGTTCATTTTCTTTATGCAGTTTTACATTTGAAAAAATCTTAGGACATATTGCAGCAGAAGGGTAAATTTTATAATAAGTACTATTATCAATCGCTTTATTTTTGGCTTTTTTTAAAATGTTATTAATAAATTGAATATGTAAATTTTCTATATTTACTTTATCAACTTTCATAAAGTTAAGATTCTTCATTTGAGTAATTACTTTGTCCTCATAATCAGATTTTAATAACAAACACATCCTAAGGCCCTTGTCCTCTTTTATACAAATTAAATTATTATCAGATGTAAATTTTCTAAATTTAGATATTTGTACATTCCAATCGTAATTCGTTTTATAATTAAAATTTTTTTTTTTTTTACTTTTTTTACTAAATAATTACAAACTTTTAAATCAGATTCAATTCTGCTTAAGGAATTTTCAACTGAAGATTTCAATTCTAGATCACTGTCTTCCCACTGACCACCAACATATTTTGCACCAAGATTTAATATATGTTTTTGTTGAAAATCGAGATCCATATGCGACAAATTAACGTAATTATCTTGAGATTGATTTTTAAGGCTCTTATAATACAAAAAGTTGATTTTTTTTATCAAATTTCATACACATTTTTTCATAATATTGATTAAATAACATTTGACAGTTACTTTTAAAATTAAACCAATCATCTCGGTTATTTAAGTCAATTAAATAATTTAAACTTTTTAAATATTGCCTTTTATCAAATATTAAACGTTTGCACGTGGAAATTACACTTTGTAATACAATCATTTTCATATAATAAATCATATTCAAAGTCAACTTACAGGACATATTAACTTTTATATTACAGCAATTTGGAAATATTTTAAATCTTTTGCTATTATTAAAACGTGTTCAGAAATCGAAACAAAATTGCATAGTAGATAATAATATTTCAGCATCTGTTTTTTACGACCATAATAAATCATGTATTTATGGTTTTGACTTCAATTTTAACAGTGTAAAAATATTGCAAATTAAAAAAAATAACAATAAAAGAAAAATAAAGGAGGATATGCTAATATATGAATATAAACATGACTTAATTAAGAGGCAAGCAGCAAACGTTAAGATCACGGAATTGTGGGAAAGTTAGCATTTCAAAGCTTTAGTTGACACAGATTACTGGGATAATCGAAAGTGCTCCTAAGTGGATAAAAAATTTTTTAATTATTTAGTTACTGTATTTACAAATATTCAGTTATATAATTACACACACACATATATATATATATATATATATATAATTACACACACATATATATATTCCAATATATAAAATTATGACAGACAAAAATAAATCATGGTCCTTATTCCCAGAAGGCTGTAAAGTCACCAACCAAGGCAACGGTTGGAGGCCGGAGGTGAAGGGTGCTAAGAATCCCCTGATTGTGGACCCAGGAGCCATGTGATGATGACGTTTTAGACCCAGGCTGCCATTTGATGATGACTTTTTACTTAGGTACTTACAACTGCAGATCACTTTCAAGTGAAGGAAGATTGCAAGAATTAAAAGAAGAACTGTCTTATATTAAATGGGACATTATTGGACTTTGTGAAGTTAGAAGAAAAGGTGAAGAGACACTTGATTTAAAAAGTGGACATATACTCTATTATAAAGATACAAATATTAAAAATGCAAGTGGAGTAGGATTCATTATAAATAAAAAGTGGAAGAACAACATTGTGAAGATTGATGATGTATCAGACAGAGTGGCAAGATTAGTTATACAACTTAATAGCAGACACCAAATGCAGATAATTCAGGTTTATGCCCCAACAAGTTGTCATAGCGATGAAGTAGTAGAAGATTTTTATATGGATGTACAAAAGACTTTTGATCTGAGAAAACAACATTTTAAAATTGTTATGGGAGACTTTAATGCTGGAATTGGCAAACAAATGAAAGATGAAAGTGCTGTAGGTAATTTTGGTTATGGTAATAGAAATGAGAGAGGACATAGACTTGTGGAGTTTGCAGAAAAAGAAAAACTTTATATTATGAATTTTTTTTTTGAGAAAAATATTAAAAGAAAATAGACATGGAAGCATCGAAATGAAGATACAGCAGAATTGGATTATATTTTGACTAACAGAAAATACATATTTCAAGATTGTAATATTCTTAATAAATTTAACACAGGAAGTGATCATCGATTAGTAAGATGTAAGATACATGTTAATGCAAAACTAGAGAGACAAAAATTATTAAGAAAAACAATATTTACAGTTGATATTCCTAATCTCCAGAAACATTCTAATGAATTTAAATTAGAACTTACAAATCGGTTTCAAGTATTAGTAGATTTTGAACATGATTCAGATTTGAATGAAATTAATATGAAAATAACTGATACACTTTTAAAAACTGCAACAAAGATAGCTGGTAGAAAAAAGCAACAATTGACCAATAAAATTTCTACTGACACTAGAAAATTTATGAAAAAAAGAAGGAATATGAAGATATACATAAATGATGCATTAAAAAGAATTGAATATCTCGAATTTTATAAAATGGTGCGGAGAAGAGTTGAATATGATATAAGAACGTATAACTGTGAATTAGCAAGGAAAGTTGTAGAAGAGAATAAAAGTCTCAAGAGTGAAACAACACTTTGGTATTGGTAAGAAATTTATATCTGCAATAAGAAAAAAAGATGGAATTATTAGTAAAAAGAGAGATGACATCATGAAATGGGTAGAAGACTTTTATCAGGAATTATATAATAATAAAGAACAAGTACCTCCTATATCTATTACATCTTCTGAATTGCCCAGAATTTTAAATGAAGAAGTGAGACATGAAATTAAATGTATGAAGAAAGGAAAGGCTCCAGGTAATGATGGAATTATAATTGATATATTAAAAGAAGCAGGTGAAGAAATATAATTTTTTTAGCAAAGTTATATACCAAATGTCTAAATGATAAAGATGTATCAGATGATTGGAAGAATGCAGTATTAATATTAATATTTAAAAAAGGTGATAAAGAAGATATTAGAAATCACAGACCTATCAACCTTTTATCAATTTTATACAAAATTTTTACCAAGATAATTACAACTCGTCTATGGAGAACTTTGGATTTCCACCAACCAAGAAAACAAGCTGGATTTAAAAGTGGTTTTAGTACAGTAGATCATGTTCAGGTATTGAGAGAAGTTATAGAAAGGACAAATGAATATGAGTTGCCATTATGCTTTGGATTTGTAGATTATGAAAAGGCATTTGATCCTATAAACATTTATTCAGTGATTAAAGCATTGGATCATCAAGGTATAAAACCAGGATATTGTCATATTTTAAAGAATATTTATAAAAATGCAACAGCAACAATTAGATTGCATAATGATACTAGGAAAGTCAACATTGAGAAGGGTGCAAGACAGGGTGACTCCATATCTCCAAAACTTTTTACAGCAGTACTGCAAGAAGTATTTTGTGGATTAAAATAGGAAGCTAAAGAAGTGAAAGTAAATGGAGATTATTTAAGTCATTTAGATTTTGCAGATGATGTAGTTGTTTTTGAAAATAATGCTTTAGAGCTGCAGGAAATGTTGCAAGAGTTATCAGATGAAAGTAGGACTAAAGATAAATGTTAAAAAGACTAAAATAATGTTCAATGGATTTTCTCAAAATATGAAAATAAAGATTGATTATGATGAGTTAGAAGAAGTTAACAGTTACAAATATCTTGGTCAGATTATTAATACAGATGGAAACATAATGGATGAAATTAATCATAGAGTTAAACTTGGAGTGCTTTTGGTAGAAATAACTTGATAGTAAAAGGAAATATGCCTATGTGTTTGTAAAGGAAGGTTTTTAATAAATGTATTTTACCAGTTCTTACTTATGGATCTCAGACTTGGACACTTAATAGAAGAGCAATACAGAGACTTCAAACCATTCAAAGAAGTATGGAGAGATGCATGTTGGGAGTAACAGGAAGAGATCGAAAATGCAATATATGGGTAAAAGAACAAACAGGTGTTATATATATATATATTGTAACGGAATTAAAATTAGAAGAAGCAATTATTAATTATTTGTAACAGCAAATAAAATATCAAGATTATTAATTATTAAAATATACGTTTATAATCTGTCACTTGTAACAGTATGAATAAATAAAGATGAATTGATAAAAGGGTTGATAAAAGGCTGTTACTTTATAACTGATTACAATCTATATATTGATGAATGATAAAATGATAGTTGCTATAATTCAATAACTAAATATAACATTATAGCCCGATTGCAACTATCCTAAACATTAATTCTGTCACATCAGTAATGAAATAAATAAATTATCTCATTTCTCAGTACTTAAAATAACAACAGTGAAATTTAAAACTATCATCATTAAATATTTAATGATATTTAAATATTGGGGAAGTCATTTGAACAATAAAACATACTGGCCATTGTCATCAAATAAAAATAATATTAAATATAGCATCTGAATAAAATTACCCATTTTGAGATTCCTGGAGTGCATTTCGCTTATCTCCAATACTAGGCTCTTTTAACAAAGAATCCTTCCTATTCTTCTTTCCAACTATATAAGACCATTCATGGTCACATACACACACTGGTGCTATTCATGACAACTTATAAAATTATCATATAAACTTAATATTAAGTTGGAAAGAAATTAAATCACTCTTTATTCAGTTTAGCTAAGTACATGTGCTTTCCCACGAGCGCCACTAGATTGTTTTAAATCTAGATAAATATCTGTTTAGAGTGTACTGAGTTCAAACTCATTCTGTACATTTTTATTACACATGACTTGGATGATTAATGAAAAAAAATATGACATTCTTATATTTTATCCATGTCAATAAAATCATAAGATCCCCATATCACCAAAATTTATATTATAGATCAAAACTCTTAATAGACATTGCTAGCTCATTTTATGTATATTGATGAACAGACAAGTATAATCTTATTAATGGCTTCTAAACAAGCATATGAAGACCATTATTGATATTGATGGCCATTTAACTATATTATTTATCACAATATAAAGGTAATGATGATGATGATAATAATATCATAATAATAATGATAATAATAGTGATGATGATACCAGCCATTGCTTATTAATAAACTCACAACAATAAATTTATCTTTATAAACTCATAAGCACTTCTTAAAATCATCCCATGTCAAACTGGGATTTAATTATTACATTCACTAGTATTTATATAAGTTTATGTTTATTTACTAAAATACTTTAATAGTTAAAACCAGGATTTAATAATACTAGTGATGATGATTGATCATCACGAATCTCTATGCATGATATTCAACTTTCTATAAATCCCTATTTACTAAATATATTAATTATGTTAAACATTAGATTTAATGATTATACTTTATTTAATCAATGATGGTGATCATAACTCATGTACAGTATTATTTGAAACAGTGTTTTAATCATAATACGATATCCATCTTTGATGAGGATGATCAAAACTCATGGACACAACATAATTTTTCAGTTTCTTATTATACACTTATAATTATTAAAATTTGGTTATTATCAAGCCTAACCCTTAAATACTTAAACGCAAATCAACATTCTAGCTTAATTAACATTTTGCGAGTGCTTTCTTAATATTTGCGAATGCTGATGATTCTTAATATCTGTGAGCGATGATGCTGAGGATCATTTAAAACAATAGAATTAAGACAAGAAAAATACAACAATATTTTTAATAAGAACTCGGAAACCAATTTAGATATATAATTATATTTTATTAATGCTATTACTCTTTCTTTCTTTAAAATCAAATTTACTAATTAGATAAATGGCTTATTATTACATTAATTCAATACAAAACTAACACGAAATTTTATATACAAGTTCGTCATTTTGGATAATTTTAAAATAAGCTGGCTTAAAATGACATTTAAAAAAAAATATTTCATGGAATGCTTACTTAAGACTTTCCTAACTTATTATATCCTAAAATAAATTTCATATGTCACCTGTGTTTTATTTCACTTCCATTCATATGTAAGCCTTGCTTTATAATTTCTCATATTTATACTAATTATGTATAACCTATTCTTTTGACGTGTTTGTATAAGCAGTTACACATGCACACATTCGGTAATGTTAACATATATGTTTAAAATGTATACCCCTATATTAAAGATTAATACATAAATTACATATATAAAAATATTCTTGCAACCTTTTAGCAAAATAAAATAAAATACATTATATCAATTTTAATATGCAACAAGATAAAATAAAAAAAAACATTATAAATGCATATATTTATAGGTTGCTCATTATCATAACAAATGAAGAACAATAAAAAAAAAACATTTCAATATTACAATATATAATATTAAAAAAAATAATAAAAAAATAATGAAAATTTAAGTTTAAAGATTTAAACTGTGTTTGTGTTATGTTATGTGATATTGAGAATAACTATCGATAAACAAGCCTTTAATGTTTCTGTATCAAAGAAAAAAAATAATGCTTTAACCAATAAATTAAGGTTTACTTTTAATAAGCAATAATAAAAGATCTGTTAAGGAAAGTTCATAATTACCCGATTACTTTCACTTCTTATAAATGTCCTGAGTTTGAATTTTCAGACTGCTTGTCATTGCTCCATTTAAGAAAAAGAAAGTTCTTGCAGATACTTTTAAGATAAACATGAATTAATTGACTTGCTTATTTCTTCATTTTAAAATTATTTATTGCTGATACTCTTGATAACGCTAAATTCGTTGACTGGCTTGCTTCTACCATTTCAAAAAGAGTTATTATAAATACTTTTAGATAAGTATGAACTGGTGGATTTGCTTGTCTCTCCCATCTTAAAAAAAAAATCATTGTAGACACTTTAGATGACTATGAAGAAAATTTTAACAAAAATTTGGTTGATAGCTTCAAATCTGGCTATATATGTGACTTTTATTCATCTTTCCTTTCTTCTTGGCTCTTGCCAAAGATGATAATGAGATGACATTTTTTTGCTGGTTTTAAATTTGTCCATTCTTTTGGTTACTATGGACCGGTATATGGGTTCACAGTAGACCAGTGATTTAACCCATTCTGTATTAATCCAGGAAGCAGAAAAAATGGTTTTAGCAATGCAAATTCATTATATTATACACAGCAAAATATATTAATATCATATCATAGAATTGTTAATAACTTCTTCCAATAAATTCAATTTTGTTCCATTTTTCCTTCCTTAATCTTGCTGGGAATTACTTATATATACGCACATCTTCGTCTATACTGACTTTAAAAAGAGTCATTTTTTTCTTTCTCAACTTTTAAAGAGTGAAAAAAAAATCAAATCGCTCACTCTCCTTTTTCCAACATTTAAAAAAAAACTGCTTGCTCGCTACATCTCTGTTTAATAATAAGGAAAAACTGACTGATCTCTAAATATTGTTACATTCGTTTTTATTGCGAATCTTGGTCAAAGAAAATGACCACCTGCATATCTTATCTTGAGATAAAAGATCAAAAAAAATCAGAGTTTGACAAGTTGATGTTCTATCGCGATTTTACAAGAAAATTAATAATCACGCTTTATTACATCAAAACACCCCCTTTATTAAAATAATTTTAGACACAGATAACACAAACAATAAAGCTGGCAATCTATAGTCACTAGCAATAGGTGTAAAAGCATTTTTGTTTTTATACAGACATTTTCATTCTTTCACACTTTTTTGCACGTGTACATTTTTTAATCTCCTAATCTACTAATCTGATCACCTTATTTTACACTTTCTTTCTGATATGCTTTATTTTAACAAAGTTAATGTTAAATAATTTAACACATTATTTAATAAGAAAATATAATAAATCAATATTAAATATTATTTCTCATTACATTCTCTTTACAACTGCTTATTTATTAAGTATTTATAAATTTATATATAATAATAAATACACACATGAATCTATATATATAAAAGAAAATTTTTTTTTTAGATAAATAATATATCTATGTGTTTGAAATGAGTCATATACATACAATATATATATATATATATTGTAACGGTCGCTGCCTCTCTCTATACCGCATTGAGCATGACATGCATTTTCTGAGATCGAGCAGCAATTAAGAAATATTCAAAGGCATCCAAAATATATAAGGTTTGTTTACTGCAACCTTTACACGCCACCTTAAGAAAAAGATTGCTTCCCTGCCCAAGGGATATGATCATGTAATAAGTAAAGAGTTATAATCTCTTATAAAAAATCAATAGAAAGTGAATGCCTAATGAATGATTCCTGATCCCGGTAAGTTTAATCCCTGACTAGCTCAATCAACTCCTAATCTCGGGATGGTGGTTTGTTGCTTCGTTAACAGAAAAGGTCAAACACTAATATCATTATCAAATACACAGCACAACTCTGTACTTTACAATTAGATATTAAATTTATTAAGCCCTCTTTGATTATATAAATATTTACAAAATAATAAACACACACATAAACGATAGTAATTAAAATTCAAGCGTATAATAAATTTTAAAGTTTCATGAATGGGAAAGGAATGGTCTGAAATTCTCTTCTGCTTACACTTTAAACTCAAAACAAAATTTCTTATAAAACAATGTGTATTGGCCATGGTATGTACATGTTTTATAATACTAAAAAAAATGAGTTAGCCATGAGTTAATGATAGTAGAATCTTAAGTGTTCCAATATCTGAGTCCTGCACGTGGCGGACAATAATAATTATTTGGAACACTTTCATACACACTTTTATTCCTTACGAAAACAATCCTGCACTTAGCGGATGGAATAAATTTACTCAGGGAACAAACTCATGCTAAACTACAATTTTAATCTTAAAAGTTCCCTAATATGAGTCTTGCCCATAGCGGACAATAATAATTATTTGGAACACTTTCATACACACTTTTATTCCTTATGGAAACAATCCTGCACTTAGCGGATGGAATAAATTTACTCAGGGAACAAACTCATGCTAAACTACAATTTTAATCTTAAAAGTTCCCTAATATGAGTCTTGCCCGTAGCGGACAATAATAATTATTTGGAACACTGTCTTACATACTTTTATTCCTTATAAAACAATCCTGCACTTAGCGGATGGAATAAATTTTCTATTATTTCAAAGCAAAACATATACATCCAATGACCAAACCACCCAATTATTTCTATTTAACTATTTTGAAATATTTCATATTTACTTTATCGATTCTTTTATAATTTATTTAGATACTCCAATGAATTACGTGAAGCTTTACGTTAAAATTACAAACAAAATATTTATGACTGAATTACACAATTCATTGGCTCATTTAATAATAGCAATTTAAGTCAAATGATGAATTACTCATAATAAGACATAAAAAAAATATATAAAAACATAAATAATACTTCCCTAAGTCTTTGTTCTTCTCCGGGCTATGATTTTGAGGGCGATATATATCTGCTGTGCAGGTGATTACTTCACAGGGCCTATATGGAGGTTGTCAAATTGTCCATAGCAGCTACACTTTCAGAAATGGAAAGTCACATCACTGGATGGCTATGTAGGACTCCGAGCTGTGCGAATGTACCGAACTTGGTTTCTACTCCATATCCATTGCTGAATCACGAATAAATCCTGATTCCATTTCCTTAGCGATATACAACATTAGCTTAAATTTCAATTGTATTTTTCTTTTTCAGTCAATGATTATAATATTTCTTGGTCTGCACCTTTTAAAATACGTTCAGCATTCCGAATAAATAGTTTTTACACTCATAATTCTTTTTCTTTTCCTTTTGTCTGTACACTCCGAAAACTAAACTGCTAACGGGTAAGAGTGCCCATGTGAGTATCAACTAATGTAACCCAGCTAACTCAAAGTGAACAGGTAAGAGTGCCCGTGCGAGAATCAACCAATGTAACCCAGCTAACTAATTAAATTTCACCTGACGAGCCTTTATATATCCCCCCCCATTACAGGGTGTATTCTCTCATCCCCTGCACAAGTTATTGCTCTTACATTTCTGTTTTTAATTAAACAATTCCAAACAATGGATTTAATTTTAGCTATCTTTTAATTAATTTCAGAATTTCATAGACCATTTAAATTCCAATCCTTTGATTTCTTTAAACAATAAAGTAAAATTACATTTATCTAATTAAATAATTTTGAATAAGTGTCAAGCCGAATAATCACTGATACAATTTCTACACTTGTTTTCCAAAAACATTATATGATAAAAGAAAGAGATCATTGGCTTGCCTGCGGTCATGAACATTAAGTTGTAAAAAAAAAAAAAATTATAAAACTGTATACTTGTTGTCACATAAAAATTGTTTTTGAGTTTTCCAAAAAGAATATTCAACAAGCAACAGAAAAAAAAAGACAACATTTGAGAATCTAAAATAAAATAAAATCAAAATAAAATATGTTTACTGTTGGGTTATTTGCAAATACATTTCAGTTTCCCATAATAATTTCTTCAACCCTCTGCCATATTTATTCATATCATAAATAAAAAACATATAGCATTTATTAACAGCAAAATACATATTTATATGTGGGGTCCGCATTTGTTTATTTATAGGTGTATTATCACCATTCATCCTATTTATTTTAAATATAGTGTGTGTGTAAGCAACAGAGAAATATACCTGCACAGACCACTCCTTTTATTATAATACGTACATTTGTTTGGACTGCAAATAATGCTTGCAGTCAACTTTGTGGTAATCATTTAAAACTGACTGTCACAACATATATATATATTGTAACCGGACCCCCATACAACCCTTTTATTACGTTGGTTGTAACGATTTTCTGATGAGCATGCTGTAGGAAGGAACTATCAATTGACATTCCTAATGCAGATGTTAATGCCTCCTACAACAATATTTCCTGCTCATCAGAGGATGTAGTACCATAGAGACTGGAAACATCTAAATATTTCTATGTTTGGTTTCCCAAAAAGCGCCATTAGAGTTCCGTCTCACTACAACCTGACTTGGGTAGGTCTAGTTATGTCAGACGTAGCTCAGAAGGCATGAGATTCTCATGAACAAGTGCTATAACTGATGAGTGATGCAATAAAACAAAACAGAATTGGACAACTGGATAACCAATTTAATTTTTAGTAACAAAAAAAAAATTTATTAAATAACAATTAATTTGCAATTTCTAACGAAGTTCATTTCTATCCACATGATAACTCATTTTCATTTTACTTATGAAAGAGCTAGAAGCAGTTCTTTTTTTTATCAATAGTTCATTTACAAGTTCATTTATGAGAAGAAGTTTGGAAACAGTCTAATTCAACAATAGTTCATTTTTGAATTCCTTTATGAGAAGAAGCTTGGAAATATTCTAATTCAACAATAGTTCATTTTGAATTCATTTATGAGAAGAAGCTTGGAAACATTCTAATTCAACAATAGTTCATTTTGAATTCATTTATGAGAAGAAGCTTGGAAATATTCTAATTCAACAATAGTTCATTTTGAATTCATTTATGAGAAGAAGCTTGGAAATATTCTAATTCAACAATAGTTCATTTTGAATTCATTTATGAGAAGAAGCTTGGAAATATTCTAATTCAACAATAGTTCATTTTGAATTCATTTATGAGAAGAAGCTTGGAAATATTCTAATTCAACAATAGTTCATTTTGAATTCATTTATGAGAAGAAGCTTGGAAGCAGTCAAGCATTTATGGTTTATACAATAATTCATTTTGAATTCATTTATGAGAAGAAGCTTAGAAGCAGTCAAGCATTTATGGTTTATACAATAATTCATTTTGAATTCATTTATGTGAAGAACCTTAGAAGCAGTCAAGCATTTATGGTTTATACAATAATTCATTTTGAATTCATTTATGTGAAGAAGCTTGGGAGCAGTCAAGCATTTATGATTTATACAGCATTTCATTATTTTATGAATTATTATTGATTGGTAAACATTTAAACTCAGCAATTCTTGGTTTGTGGAGCATTTATCATTTGGTAATTGAAGCATTTATAATTTAGTCAAATATAAAAGTATATTCATATACATAAATTCTGTTTGGCTTGTGGAGCATTTATCATTTAGTAATTGAAGCATTTCTAATTTAGTCAAATATAAAAGTATATTCATACACATAAACTCTGTTTGGCTTGTGGAGCATTTATCATTTAGTAATTGAAGCATTTCTAATTTAGTCAAATATAAAAGTATATTCATACACATAAACTCTGTTTGGCTTGTGGAGCATTTATCATTTAGTAATTGAAGCATTTCTAATTTAGTCAAATATAAAAGTATATTCATACACATAAACTCTGTTTGGCTTGTGGAGCATTTATCATTTAGTAATTGAAGCATTTCTAATTTAGTCAAATATAAAAGTATATTCATACACATAAGCTCTGTTACATTACCCAGATAGAAGTAATATGCAATTAAAGCATTTCTAATCCATATAGTAAATACGTTCAAATATTTTTATAAATAAATTTGCGTATAACTATTTCATAACTTCATTTTATAACGTATGATAAACATGTTCTAATATTTTACAAAATAAATTCTACGTAATTATTTCATAACTTCACTTTATAACGTATGATAAAGATGTTTTAATATTTTATAAAACAAATTCTATGTAATTATTTCATAACTTCACTTTATAACATATGATAAAGATGTTTTAATATTTTATAAAAATAATTTTTATGTAGATATTTCATGATGTCAATTTATAATTTATGATAAAGATGTCTAAACATTCTTATAACATAATTACCTTCCAGTTTTGCAGTCTAGTTTACTCAAAAGAAGGCGGGTTATTTCATCTATGGAAAGTCATGGCACAGCGTGGAGAGAGTGAAGCCGCTAATTTACCCCATTGTCATTATAATTCCTCTAGCAAAGCTTTCTTTTTCCATTTTCACGTTTTGTTAAAGCTATATTTTAATGTGTCAAAAGAATTAAGTAATACACTTTTTTTTAAAAAAAAATTTAATATGTTCTGCCTCTCTGTGTAAGACGAGAGAAAAAAAAAGTTCTTTTCTTCCGACGACGTGCCTAATTTGAATACTGCCTCAGTTTAACCCAAGTATCTTTTTTTTTCTTTTTAATGATTGGATAATTAATTTCTTTTTTTTTTATTGAGACAGATAAAAAAAAAATAAGATGACATAACATTTTATTCAAATCCATCAATCACAAAATTAAAAATATGATTTTTTTTTTAACAAATCACAGCTTTATTGCGTTCCCAATTAGACTGAATCACGCTAGACATTTTTGAATGGGGGGGGTCTTTTGAATATTTATATGAGGAACAGCATATCTGTTTCATTACCCCTCACCAAATTTTGGGATGAAATCGCCTGGAAGTACGATTTCATTCCATATACTATACACATTATTTCTCAGTACTGCCTGGTTTTAGATATGCTGATGAATGGGTAAGATGAGCTGGAAAAGTGAATACATGAACTATAGCCTCCAATGCCAGGATAAGTAGATGGCCAAGCACAAACTACCAGTATGCACCCGCCCCATGACGTCACGAGAAAATATCTCATTTTTAAGCACTACCTCTCTTGTACCTAGAAGTATCATCCAACCAAGAATAGGAGCCAGAGAAAAAAAACAATTTGGCACTCAGCCAACCCTGCTCAGCTTCGGTGAGTCTTAGGGGCTATCATTTGGCCTATCCATGAGACCAAGGCCTATACATGAGACCTATATATACGCACTGCTGGACTACTCTTGGAGCACAACATCCAGGTCTGGATAGTGCCGAGCATATACTTCGGAGCATCATAACACAATGCATCCAAGCAGCTCCGCTCAATCATCCACCATCTCAACATGAAAAACACAAGTTCATGCATCACTACACCACACTCACAAACCCTTTTCCATCAGCTATCTCTATTTTATTCTGAATTATAACTGCAACCTGGTTTGGGGAGACTGAGGATCATGATCAGTTCTCCTATAGTCCTCTTTTGTATTATGAGGTGACATACTTCTGGATCGTCTCTTTGTTGAAAATTTATCATGTTTAACATTACTGTGGTGTCTTGCTTCTTCACTTCTGTATTTTCTTTGGAGATCCTTGTTACTGTTTGATCTTCTAATTATACGCGTCCGATATGGACCATGAACACCATCTGTGAATTTTTTCCTGTTCCTCTTCCATGGTGGTACTTCATTTTTACATAAAAGTTTCTTTTTAAATGGTTCTTCTGCCATAGTAATTATTTTTTTTGGTATTTGTAAAGGTTTCTTGTTGTTTAATTTCTTTCACACTGATAAATCCCGAGTTTTCAGATTCCTTTTTGGTGTCTTTTCCTGCGTAAGCAACTATATTTTTAATAACTGTCTTTATATATTTTTTTTCTGTACTCAATTTTTGATTTGAGTTTATTAAGCTTTTGTTTATAATTTTTATATATGGCTGAGGACTAACACACTTTTCTTTCCATTTTATGGTTTCTTTCTCTATCTCCTTTACTATTTCATAGCATATATCAGACAATTTTTCTGAAACATTTTCTTCTATATTGGACAGTTCCTTAGTTATATGAGAATTAAGTTTTTGATTATGTTCATTTTCATGTTTTTCATCTTCTTGAAGATCAGAAGATTTTAATTTTGCTTTATTAGATTTATTTTCATCCATTTGAAACTCTTTTACTGTATTTGATACAATTTCATTCTCAGCTTCTGTATATACTGTTTCTTTATTTTCAATTTTAGAGGTATATTCCACAATCAGAAGTTTTCCTGAAGGTAGACTGACAATTTCAAGATCACTCTTTGTAATTTCAATTTCTTCCTTTTTAACAATCTCAAATTTTGCTTCATCAGTAATAGGATATTCAATTTGTGATTCCTTTAAAATATCTTTGGTTGGAAATTCCAAAGTTTCCTCCTCATCCAATTTTTTAGACTGAATTATTTCCTTTATCAACTGGTTTAACTTTTCATTTTGATTTTCCACTGCTTCCATAATTTGTTTTTCTATTCTTTGGTTTGCTTCTATTGCTTGCTTGTTATCTTCTTCTCTTTGCTTATCTCTTTTTTGGTTATCTTCTTCTCTCTGTTTGATATCTTCTTCTCTTTGCTTATCTCTTTTTTGTTTATCTTCTCTTTGTTTATCTCTTTTCTTTTGGTCTGCTTTTATAATTTCCAATAACTGGGCTAATGTAGACGTCTCCCCTGTTTTCTCTGATTCCTCATCTGCTTTAGCTTCTTGTTTATCTTCTTTCTCAGGAGGATCCTCTATGCTTTCTGTATTCATCATTTTTTTTGTTTTTGATCTGGTTTTCATCAATATTTTATTCTAGTTTAGTGGTATTTTTTTTTATTTCAACTTTATTAAGCTTCTCTCTCCATCCACACCATGACTTTACTCCATCTTCTTTGAAATGCCTGTTTCATTCTTTATGCCATTCATTTTTGTGTTGTTTTTCTTTTAAACTTTTATTTTTCCATCCTTCCTGAACAAATTACATCACTACATCATATGCACTGTTCATATCACAGAATCGTGATCTGCTTATGCCTATGAGTAGGCTAGCTAGATCGGACCTCACAGTAGGGTGGCAAATTAACCGGCCTATGAGTAGGCTAGCCAGATAAGGCCTCACAGTAGGGCGCCAAATGTAACCGGACCCCCATACAACCCTTTTATTACGTCAGTTGTAACAATTTTCTGATGAGCATGCTGTAGGAAGGAACTATCAATTGACATTCCTAATGCAGATGTTAATGCCTCCTACAACAATATTTCCTGCTCATCAGAGGATGTAGTACCATAGAGACTGGAAACATCTAAATATTTCTATGTTTGGTTTCCCAAAAAGCGCCATTAGAGTTCCGTCTCACTACAACCTGACTTGGGTAGGTCTAGTTATGTCAGACGTAGCTCAGAAGGCATGAGATTCTCATGAACAAGTGCTATAACTGATGAGTGATGCAATAAAACAAAACAGAATTGGACAACTGGATAACCAATTTAATTTTTAGTAACAAAAAAAAATTTATTAAATAACAATTAATTTGCAATTTCTAACGAAGTTCATTTCTATCCACATGATAACTCATTTTCATTTTACTTATGAAAGAGCTAGAAGCAGTTCTTTTTTTTATCAATAGTTCATTTACAAGTTCATTTATGAGAAGATGTTTGGAAACAGTCTAATTCAACAATAGTTCATTTTTGAATTCCTTTATGAGAAGAAGCTTGGAAATATTCTAATTCAACAATAGTTCATTTTGAATTCATTTATGAGAAGAAGCTTGGAAACATTCTAATTCAACAATAGTTCATTTTGAATTCATTTATGAGAAGAAGCTTGGAAATATTCTAATTCAACAATAGTTCATTTTGAATTCATTTATGAGAAGAAGCTTGGAAATATTCTAATTCAACAATAGTTCATTTTGAATTCATTTATGAGAAGAAGCTTGGAAATATTCTAATTCAACAATAGTTCATTTTGAATTCATTTATGAGAAGAAGCTTGGAAATATTCTAATTCAACAATAGTTCATTTTGAATTCATTTATGAGAAGAAGCTTGGGAGCAGTCAAGCATTTATGGTTTATACAATAATTCATTTTGAATTCATTTAAGAGAAGAACCTTAGAAGCAGTCAAGCATTTATGGTTTATACAATAATTCATTTTGAATTCATTTATGTGAAGAAGCTTGGAAGCAGTCAAGCATTTATGATTTATACAGCATTTCATTATTTTATGAATTATTATTGATTGGTAAACATTTAAACTCAGCAATTCTTGGTTTGTGGAGCATTTATCATTTGGTAATTGAAGCATTTATAATTTAGTCAAATATAAAAGTATATTCATATACATAAATTCTGTTTGGCTTGTGGAGCATTTATCATTTAGTAATTAAAGCATTTCTAATTTAGTCAAATATAAAAGTATATTCATACACATAAACTCTGTTTGGCTTGTGGAGCATTTATCATTTAGTAATTGAAGCATTTCTAATTTAGTCAAATATAAAAGTATATTCATACACATAAACTCTGTTTGGCTTGTGGAGCATTTATCATTTAGTAATTGAAGCATTTCTAATTTAGTCAAATATAAAAGTATATTCATACACATAAACTCTGTTTGGCTTGTGGAGCATTTATCATTTAGTAATTGAAGCATTTCTAATTTAGTCAAATATAAAAGTATATTCATACACATAAGCTCTGTTACATTACCCAGATAGAAGTAATATGCAATTAAAGCATTTCTAATCCATATAGTAAATACGTTCAAATATTTTTATAAATAAATTTGCGTATAACTATTTCATAACTTCATTTTATAACGTATGATAAACATGTTCTAATATTTTACAAAATAAATTCTACGTAATTATTTCATAACTTCACTTTATAACGTATGATAAAGATGTTTTAATATTTTATAAAACAAATTCTATGTAATTATTTCATAACTTCACTTTATAACGTATGATAAAAATGTTTTAATATTTTATAAAAATAATTTTTATGTAGATATTTCATGATGTCAATTTATAATTTATGATAAAGATGTCTAAACATTCTTATAACATAATTACCTTCCAGTTTTGCAGTCTAGTTTACTCAAAAGAAGGCGGGTTATTTCATCTATGGAAAGTCATGGCACAGCGTGGAGAGAGTGAAGCCGCTAATTTACCCCATTGTCATTATAATTCCTCTAGCAAAGCTTTCTTTTTCCATTTTCACGTTTTGTTAAAGCTATATTTTAATGTGTCAAAAGAATTAAGTAATACACTTTTTTTTAAAAAAAATTTAATATGTTCTGCCTCTCTGTGTAAGACGAGAGAAAAAAAAAAGTTCTTTTCTTCCGACGACGTGCCTAATTTGAATACTGCCTCAGTTTAACCCAAGTATCTTTTTTTTTCTTTTTAATGATTGGATAATTAATTTCTTTTTTTTTTATTGAGACAGATAAAAAAAAAATAAGATGACATAACATTTTATTCAAATCCATCAATCACAAAATTAAAAATATGATTTTTTTTTTAACAAATCACAGCTTTATTGCGTTCCCAATTAGACTGAATCACGCTAGACATTTTTGAATGGGGGGGAATCTTTTGAATATTTATATGAGGAACAGTATATCTGTTTCAATATATATATATATATATATACACACACATATATATATATATATATATATATATATATATATATATAGTAATTGAATAAAATGTGGGCCATGAAAGAATGATGCCCTGGTTTGATAATGGCCCATGAATTGTGAGGCATTTGTAACTGAATAAAATATATTTCTTAAAGTTGAACACCATTTGTGCTGGAATGAAATATGCGGATAGTATAACCCTTGTTATAATAATTATTGGTCACCATTTATGACAGAGTAAAACATGAACCAAGAAAGAAACAATCCTAATTTAATAATGCCCATGAATTGCAATGCCATTTGTAACAGAATGAAAATTCTGATCTAAGTCAAGATGACTGTCAACTAATGAAAGCCAAGCTAACACCTAATTCAACCTTTTTCTAAAGCCATGTGTCTGGATGCCATTTATAACAAAATAAAACAATAATGATAATCTTTGCTATAACCCCATAGATATGAATAGAATTTATAATGGATTGGAAGTAAATAAAACCAATGTTTCAAATTATCCTAAGAATATGAGCTTTATTTGCAAAGATTAGGAATAAAAGCAATAATGACTAAATATCACTATCTTATAAATAGCAATATGTCTTTATTAAATAAACCTCTTATAATAGAATGAACATAATGACAAAAGATGAGAAAAATAAACCTTGATGTTCTTCATGAATTAAAACACTGTTTATAACAATACAATCTTAGTTAAATACTAAATGTTATTCATATTTAAACAAAATAATTCATAAATAGATAAAATAATAATTTTAATATGCCTTGTGAATTTAAAAGCTATTTATATCAAAATTAGGAATATAAAGATAAAAAACAATGACTTTATCATAACCTTTAAACTGAAAATACGAATAACATCAAAGTAAAGTATAACTCAATAGTTGATCTCAAATTATAATAAAATAAAAATAATGCTAACTCAGCAATGCTATTTCATTAATATTAACATATCCTTATGGAATAAAATGATTGCAATAAAATCGAATATTTGATAATGATACCAAGGTTTTATTATCTATAAATTTATGCACATTAATCTATCCTTAATAAGTATATAAAAATTTCCCCAGTAAAATCCTATAAATTCATAATATTAAATCATAAATAAAATACTTAACATTAAACTAGAATATTATATAATGCATAAAATCAACTAATCTAGAATATCTTACCATCGTCACCAACTTATAATAATATAAAATAAACTCGATCCTTAAATAATCTCAAAATATATATTATCCAATCATAACAATATGAAATAAACAATGGATTTTCATTTGATGCTTATTCAAATATGATTAGCAAATCACAAAAAAATATTCTTCAATCTAATAAAAGTAATTTATAAATTTTAAATTATAATTATTATGCTATACAAAAGATTATTGATGCTTTATTATAATCAAATGTCAATATTAAAACCTAGTATTTAAACTAAATTTACAATCTTCACCAACGAACTTCAAATATAATTAAAGCAAATCACTTTATTTAATATATTTCAAATATCAATTTTGGTATATATATATACAGTTATCAATTTTATAATATAATAAGACAACAATTTTTGTTATTAAATACTAATTTAATATAGTGTTCACCCAATAAATAATAATTTAAAATAATATGTGAATATCCAATTATAATTGCCTTTATTTATCTTCCATAATTATTATATTTGTACTTTATAGATTATTGAGTCATTTCAGATCTAAATTTCTATCCTAATATAACTGTTACATATAAGTAACAAAATAATTATAATAAACTTCTAATTACTTATTAAATATCTAATAAAATCCAATCAATTAATTTATTGCCATTTAAAAATCAATACCTATTATGAAAACTAAAATATTAAATTCCACTACAAAAAATGTCTTTTATTACATCTTCATTTAAGTGAATTTAAAAAAAATGGTGAAGTATGGAGGTGTTTATTATATCTAAAAAATATGTTACTGTACACAACAATCCTATGGTTTAACTTCCAAATTGTTTTACAACTACTTATAATGAATTATGTGGTATAAGACAATGTGTGAATATTATCTTATCAAAATACTATTAGCCAATAAATTTGCATTATAAAATTGAATGACAACCAACCGAGTTTATTTGTTTTAAATTAATTTAAAATTTATTAATGATGAATATAAATTAAAAAAAACATACAACAAATAAACTATAAATGTTTAAAATATAAATATGATTTAATTATGTATTATATAAGATGTTCACTATTGAAAATTTAATTTTATTTAAATAGATGATTATATATTGAACTTCACCTATAAAATTGCTTAATCTGAAATTTGTATCTCTATGTAAGGCAAAACATGTTGTAATACATATATGCTTTTCAAAATACAAGGGAATCAATGACATTCCTAATCTTTATAGAAATAGTTGAGATAAAATATAATAATCATGATATTGGACTATCTCCATCATCTAATATGAGTATTGAATGTCTTTAGAAAAATTTAACTTTATTTAAATATTATAAATACATTTAACTGTTAGTAATACCACATTTAACAAGTCAGTATATGCACAATGTTTTGCGAGATATTATTCTCACCTCTTCTTCAGGTGTTCCTGGCCTGACCAGTGATAGTACTATTATACAATTTGAATCTGGACCCTTAAATTTTTGAGTATTGAATTTTAAGGTAATACTCTAACCAACTGAGCCATCCTACCAAAGGCAAAAATCAGTAGAAATTTCATATACTTATCTATGAGGTTCATCCTGATTTCTCCACATTTTCCTAAGAGCAAAGTTGATTGTTGCCTTTGGCAGGATGGCTCAGTTGGATAAAGCATTACCTTAAAATTCAGTATTGAAGAATCTAAGAATCCAGGTTCAAATCCCATGCTAGTAGTCACTGGTCAGATCAGCAACGCCTGAAGAAGAGGAGAGAATAATATCTCTCGAAACATTATGCATATACTAGTCTGTTTGGTGTGCTATTACTAATAGTTGAATGTATTTGGAATTTTAAATAAAGTTAAATTTTTCTAAAGACATTCAATACTCATATTAGATTATGGAAATAGTCCAATATAAAAATACAACTTCTACAAAGAAGTTTAAATAAACCTCAAGTTGCACTCCTTAGTGACTACATTCTTACCGTACTACACTAGAAGCAGGTATTTTATACATACCCTTCCAATACAATATTACATATAACATAATAATGAAAAAAATAATTTTATCAAAATTATAAATTTTATTACTCACATGTACATTTTAAAAAGAAAATCAATTCATAAATTTTATATTACAATTAATAATAAACGCTTCTTGCTTTAACATTATTGTTGTTATAGTAACATATTCCAATGCCCCCAGGTTAACATATTCACTATTAAAATCAAACAAAAAAATTACAATTGACATTTCATCATATATTGAAATTTATTTTAAAATTTCAGTTGGCACATTATATATATATATAACAACAATTCATATAACATTACAATATAGCCCCCTTCTCCCCCCAAAAAAAAACTAAACTTTACTAAAAAATTTTCACAACCATGATTTCATATATTAAAAAATAGATAAAAACATAGTTGTAAAGAATTTTAGTAAAGTTTAATTTCTTTTGGTAATGTTATATGAATTTTTATTTTATTTATTATTACCAATACAGTGTTAGACAATACATATATGTATATATATCCTTAAAAACCAGTCAACACTGAGACAATCCCAATATCTACAACAATCAACAATTTGTAACTGTTGTCAAGGCAACCTTCTTTTAACAATAAGCATGGAATTCCACCCTTATTAATGGTCTAATATACTTATATAGACACGAAAAATTGTAGCTTGACTACAGAGATTGAAATTATTGATACAAAGAAGTTTAAATAAACCTATTTAATCAGGTAAATAAAATCTATTCTGAGTGCAGACTAATAAATAGTCATTTATAACATTACAAACTGCAATTATAAATTTCAAATTGCACCCAAAGTATTACTTAGACAATAATTATATAATGCTCAAGGGTAATGGGTTTATAAGTAATCATTAAAAACCAATCAACACTTCAAAGAAAGAAACACTTCAAAAAAAGTCAACATTTCTTCAAGTTGCAATCTTTAGTGATTATATAAGTATATTAGATCATTATTCATCCTTAGTGTTAAGAGGTTGCTTTGACAATAGTTGGAAATTGTTGATTGTTATTGATATTGTCTAAGTCTTGATTTATCATTTGTGTCACAGATTCAAAACATTAAAGATATGGTTTACAATAGTGGGTTCTATAGTATCACATTAAGCAAGTTGAAACACATATTAAATGATCTTATGAACTTACCATTGCATTTTTAACATTTATAAAAATCTTTAAATGAAACTTTTCTTATGCCTTTTTCTTATATCATATATAAGATGACCAAATCTCAATTCTTTAAAATAAATGAAGTGAAATTACATCTTTAGAGACAACTCATTTAGATATAGTAGTTACTTCACTGTAATGATAACATGTTAAATGCTGCAGAACATTGCTAGTCTGTGCTGCATGCAAACATCTAGCCTCATCTCTATTTAAAAAGCTACTGAGTTATTAAAATTGTTTTATATTTTTTAAATGTTTAATCATGCAACTTAAATAATTCTTAAGATTTTTCTTTCATCAATGGCCAATAAAAAAACATGAGTTTTTAAATTATTAATTACTAAATCAAAGTCTATACATGTTGCATTCAAAACATTTAGTATAACCTGCCGACAGTCTTGTTGATTGGCAAAACTAGCACAATCATAAGCATACTGTAAATTAAAAATCCAAGAATATAAAGTTATTGTTTTCATTTTTAATCAATTTAAATTCAAATTCCACTATCAATTCTGTACAATATTTTTCCCTTTGATTCATTAAGTCACTTATAAATAGTTCCAAAAAACACAGTAATAAAAATTTAAATTAATGTTGGTGCAAGTACACATCCTCATTTCACACCCCATTTTTATTTCAAATGCCACAGATTTATTGCCTATAGCAATAACAGTTCTCACTTTATTATTTAAAAGTTATGTAATATAAATAAACTTTGATGAACAACCAATTAATTTTTAATGATGCCAAAAAATTGCTTAATTAACTGAATTACACACTTTGAGCAAATCAACAAAGTAATATATAAATCACTCGTTTGTTTTTCAACATGTTTCTTTCATTTTTCTTATTTATTTCTTTATTTTTAAAAATTGGAATAATAGAAGCATTCTTAAGATCAGGTAGCACATGATTTATTACTCCACATTTTCTAAAAGAATTCCAATATTTATTGAAGCTAATATATCTCCATATATTTTAAAACTTCTCCAGAAATCCATTTTATTTTTAAGATTACAAAAAGTGTTTTGATTTGATTAAACCAGATTTCTATATCGAATTTGCTGTGTCCAGTGGTGATCAAGTTATTTCATAGCTGGATTGCAATTTTAAATGGAAAAATTAACACTAATATAATCCTAGGCAGCAAGGCAAGGCAAAATGAACTCTTTAGCAGGCGCTACGTCGGCAGTTGTTACATCGAGACGCGAACCATTATAGCACAGAAGTCTAGATCGACCGGCGATTGCGACTGGCCCTTAGCCACACATCCTTGAAGCTTCCCTTAGGTTATAGTTTGTTTTCATGTTCTCAAATTTAACTTTCATGTCTGCTTTCTATTATATTTCTCTGCTTCTTAGCAGAGCAGTGTCCTCACTCAGGTGGTCTCGACCAATACTGTTTTTCAATTACTTAATTAATGTCCTTTATTTTTCAAATTCCTTCCTTATTTTGATCTCCCACTGTATTTTTATTTCACACCTTTTTACTTTAATATGCTTTCAGCAACTTATACAAAATTACTTATAATTTGATATAATTTTATAATATAATATTTTACATTTATTTATCAGTCACTTTCTTTAATAAAATTATTTCATTTTGACCTGAAATAAACCTTACTCTCTTTATTCATACATTCACATATGCATTTCATTTTCGTCAAAATGTGTAATTTTAAAACCAGATCTTTATCTTTTTGTTGCATTCTAAATTTTACTTATATTTTATTTACACTCCCCAACTATCACTTTTTTTTATATCATTAAGTTTCTATTTTATTTATATTTCATTTCTCATTTTTTTAATCTTACATTAAACACATGATATTGATATTTTTTAACCTTAATATTTCTATTCTTTCTAAAATCTGAACTTTGGAGGGTAAAAGATAAGAATCGTTTCGATTCTAATTCCCCCACTTTTTTACTTAAACATTTCTTTGTTTTGTAATTTTTTTAACTTACTTTTTTATAACCCAAGCATAATATTTAACATTCTTTAAATGTTAAATATCTATATGTGTGACTGCAGTATGTGCGATCATCACATTATATTATTCAAATATTGTAGCTCTGATAAAGACTGCTGGACAGTCGAAACTGTAAGGAAAATAAAGAAGTTTTTAAGAAAAATTGTTTGCATTGAAGTGTATATGAAAGAAGTGTTATAAGCAATATATATAACATTAAAACTATTTAATAATCAATGTTTGGTAATAAAATATAAATAAAATTCTGAAAAAAACATTGTACAATATTTATTTATTTTATGTTGCATTCTTTAAATATAATATATTTTAATATAATGGCAATATCTAGTGTTCCTAATTAGTGTTGGATCATTTTAATAATTCCAATGATCATATCTTCTGCAACAACAATAATAATTATATACTTTATTATTCAATCAAATATAATAAAAATAATATTTTAAGCACACTTTATGAATCATGTGCAAAATAAATAATGTTCAAAAACTATTAATTTCTATGGATCATGTATGTGGAATGAAAAATCAAATAAATAATATGCAGACAAATCAAAACTCAACTAGGATACTCATTTTTAAAAATTAACGATTTATTATGATTATACTACATTATATCTATTACAGTAGGTTATAAAATTAAAAAAAATATTTAGCACAACAACAAAAAATAATATAAAAATATTTATATGGTAAATTTTACAAGCGAAATAACAAAATAATATAAGATAGCATTCATTTCGGCCACTTCATATAAAATAAACCTTACAACAATAATGACAATATGTTATCCTAATTTAATAAATAATAATATTCTATTGTTTTTGTAGTGTAAAATAATTAAAATAAATCTCCCAATTTCTAATAAAAAACTTAATGATACACTTATATGATCATAAACGTATATTTAGTATTTTGTAGTTTTAAAATATAAATTTAGGTCTAAAACATACCTATCTAAATGCAATAAATAATAAGATATTTTCAAAATTATTAAAATATTTCCTTTGCAGTTAGCAAAGCATCATTTTGATATTTTAATACATTCTGATGCTTTAATTTCAAAAATTTAAATAAAGAAAATATGAATACCTCCCTTTAAATTATCTACTTTTTCAAAACATATTTAAAATATAATTTTATTGGTTTTCTCTATTTAAATAGGTTTCTCTTTTTTTAACAAATTTCAAAATAAAAACTATTAATAAATTATATTGCTTGATATTTTTGTATTTCCTTTATTTTCATATTTTTACATTCATCATAGGATTCAAATCATTTGTCATTATTCTCACTTTCATTCCAATTCAAGTATGCATTTATTTTAAGCTAAACGATCTCTAATACTTATAGGAGTATTAATCATTCCTCTCTTATCTTTTATATTATGCCAAGCATCCAATATTTCAATATCATTTGCGATAGAAATTTTTTATATGTCTCATCTTGCCTTCACATAAACTATCAATTTTCTAACAGTTTAGCCATTACTTTATTATCTTATAAAACTATCCTTTACAATGTGATTCTTGTGGTGATAGATAGAGATTATAGTGTAGGGCAGGGGTCCCCAACCATATGCCCGCAGACCATTTTACATGTGCCCGCCGCTATCCCAACACAATAAAAAATTATTTATCTGATACAAATAAAATTAATTTTTAAAATTTCTTATAAATTATTGTATTATATTGTAATCAAATTGTAGGGCATACTATACTTTTACAGCGTAAAAATATAAAGGTTAATTATATGTTAAAATTTTATTCTTGAAATAAATATTTTTTTGTACATTATGTGTATTATTAACAATATCCAACTATAAATTTACATTGAAAAAATAATGGTGCTCGCCACCTGGTTGAAAAAATAAATGGTGCCCGCCACCTGGCTGGTATTATAGAATGTGCTCTTAAGTGCAAAAAGGTTGGGGACCCCTAGTGTAGAGTATGGAATAATAAAAATAATAATTCAAATCAGTAAGAAAACATCATCATGGATACAGTGCAAAAATAATAATTAGGTCCGTATTTGTCAGGCACCTAAAATTCATGTCATGGCTTTATTCTAGCTCTTATTGACTATAAGCGAATGCAACTGTCGATGGAAAATAATATATACAGCTCTTTACATGGATAAAATCTCCTTATTTCTGTTCTTTATTAGAATAACAATCATGAAAAATATGTAGTACAATATATATATATATATATATATATATATATATTGTAATGGGCACACATGCTGTTACATTATTCTATAAATAAAATTAGAAATTAAAAGTAAAAAGTTCATAAATAAAAATTTGTTTTAAAAATTAAAAATTGAAAATTAAATCATCTAAACTCGTTTTATATATATATATTTTTTATATATATATATATATATATATATATATATATATATATATATATATATATAAAATTGCACAGATGGAAAAATTATTAAAAGAAAACTTTATTAAAAAAAGAAAAAAGTTTTACAACTAAATTTTAAGAAAAAAACTTAAAGATGTAAAGATAAAAATATATATATCTTTAAGTATGTACAATGATTATTTTAATTAGTCTTAAGTAAACTAGCCCTTGGGCATCTTAAAATTTATAATTAAAGGTCAGATAGGAGAGAAAAACATTAAGAACAAAATAGCCAATAAAAAAATCCCTCAGGAAACGGACCACAGCAAAAGGATCATCATCATCATCATGATATCACATCCAGTCAATCCAAGATTTTAATATAAAAAGAAAAAGATTGGAAATAAAATAGGTTTAGGTGTGCTATATGTGTTGAGTTCCAGGAGAGTTGAAGGAGAAGGTATTGAAAAGATGCACTTTCAATCCCTTTAGTTTTCCCAAAAGTTTCTCCAAAAGAAAAAATGAAATATCATTTTCCTATATTGTGGACCCCAGGACACTGGGGTCCTGCAATAAAATCCTGCACAACAACCACATTAGCTAGAGTAAACTACCTCCAGATAAATACAAATAGAATGGCCAACAGCATAATGGTCTCCTCAGGACGTCATGGGAATTAACACGGGATCCAAATTTCAAGCAACTAGAAAGTATGGACTTTTTTTTTTAAAACCATAAGAACTTTATGAACTCTAATGAACTTTAACTATAAAACTTTTCCAGTATTTAAATAATGTCCCAACTCCTCACTGAAGAGACCCATAGGTCGAAACCGGTCTGGGGATGGGGACAATCTAAGATAGAGATGATTTGAATGCCTTCTCTTGTAGTAGCATTTATCATAAAAAAAGCTTGTTTAGAGTGTTAGCGTGCTTTTAAGTTTACATATTGGTAATTGCAAGCTATATATAAGTCATGTGACATCTGACTTTTTATTATTACCAGTATTTAAATAGAAATATAAGTTCCTATCTGACCAAACTAAATCATTTATTAATAATTATTTTTATGATATGTAAATTTAAAATCATTTCCATTAATTTTTTTTTGTTCTTTTAAGTGTTTATTATGATTTTTTTCTGTTAAGCTAAACTTTTAATAAATGTTAAATTTAAGTTGGGTGTGGATGGCTGCATAGATTGTAAAGTTATGTTAGTTTAATTAAAGGGAGGGTTGATCTTAGGTTATTTGTTTCACAGTTAAATTGGGTTAATGGATTGGATGTATCAGTGTAATTAGTAAATGTAGCATGAAGATCCGCTACATGCGGGATCACATTATACACCACACTTGGGCAAAATAAGACCCATTTCTTACTGACCATTGGAAGCAGATGGTATTCCCTGCTCCTTGGATCACCCCTTTAGCCTATGGAATGGGATAGTAAGATGGCAAAAAGGATCACAATCCCTTCCTATGGAGTTTTCTTTTTTATTGTTCTTCTCACCAGACAGATGTATTCCTGTACTGGATGAGAGACATTTCTTCTCAGTAACCATGCTGTTTAGATGTATATTTCTGACAGTTCGGTATTGTGCTGTCGTATTCATGCTGCATTGAATACAACGATATATCAGATAGATTGCCATTAGTTTGACTGCGAACTTTTGGCCTAGGGTTAAATAAGGGATATAGAATATTTTCTTTTTCGAGTGCAATCTATGTAGTCTATCCATACTCAACACTCTAATAAAATATTAATAATTCATCTGTGTGATCTTTTAAAATAAAAAGTTAAAATGTAAAGTAAATTCTAAAGTAAAAGTTAGACTAAAATAAATAATTCTAAATTTTATATATGTGCAAAATAAATGTTTCTGTGTATTGTTAATCTGGCAGTGGCTTATTCTTCTTATTTTTTTATTATCTTTCTTTAAAAATAAAGTATACATTATCTCTGCTGCTCTGTGAGCTAGTGACTGGGGCTAATGGTCTATAATAAAATAAAATTGGATCTTAACAGTAAGTAAGTATCCAGGTTCAAATGGCCTGGTGGCACCCTGTACAGCAGATAAGGAAAGACCTCATTAATCTCCGACCATTATAATATATATATATATATATATAATCTCCGACCATTATAATATATATATATATATATATATATAAGAATTAAACAAAGCTAGATAATATGAATTGTATGGCTTAGAGCTGTGAACTAGAAAGTATATTTCATAAGTATCATAGTCTGGATCTGCTTCTCTTATATAAATCATGGACTGCATCACTTCAAAATATTATACATATATATCAAAGTTTATAACCTATAAACCACTGAAATATTAAAATGAAATTTACACCCATTACCATGGTTTTGGAAGTCTTCTCAGAAGATGTGCTAAGATTAAATGTTATCAGCAAAATTTATCAATACATTATTTAAAATTTTTTAGTTCTCTTCAAATAAAAATTAAAGGAAAAAGTAACAATAATAGGCATGTACTCAACAGATTATATTAAAAATATTAAAAAAATACACACAGGTAAAATTAGAATTAAATAACTGAATGGTTTGTTGAAATTCACATGAAGTTCAGCATCAAAAGGTACAGAGTTAAATCACAATCTATGGATTTTGAACTTAGAGTTAGTTGCTTTTCTGCTGCACTAAATCAAGAAGAACAAATTAGAATTAAATGAAAGCTAATGAAAATCTTAATGAGTGAAAATGTGGCATATATATTAATATAGGTATATAACTTTGCTAAAAAAAATTCTATTTCTTCACCTGCTTCCTTTAATATATCAATTATAATTCCATTATTACCTGAAGCTTTTACTTTCTTCATAAATTTAATTGCATACCTCACTTTTTCATTTAAAATTCTGGGCAATTTGGAAGATATAATAGATATAGGAGGTATTTGTTCTTTATTATTATATAATTCTTGATATAAGTCTTCTACCCATTTCATGATGTCATCTCTCTTTTTAGTAATAATCCCATCTTTTTTTCTTATTGCAGATATAAATTTCCTACCAATACAAAAATGTTGTTTTACACTCTTGAGGCTTTTATTCCCTTCTACAGCTTTCCTTGCTAGTTCACAGTTATACTTTCTTATATTATTTTCAACTCTTTTCTGCACCATTTGACAAAATGGTAAAGATGTACCAGATGATTGGAAGAATGCAGTATTAATATTAATATTTAAAAAAGGTGATAAAGAAGATATTACAAATTGCAGACCTATCAGCCTTTTATCACTTTTATACAAAATTTTTACCAAGATAATTACAACTCATCTACAGAGAACATTGGATTTCTACCAGCCAAGAGAACAAGCTGGATTTAAAAGTGGTTTTAGTACAGTAGATCACATCCAGGTATTGAGAGAAATTATAGAAAGAACAAATGAATATGAGTTGCTATTATGATTTGGATTTGTAGATTATGAAAAGGCATTTGATTCTATAAACATTTCTCCAGTGATTAAAGCATTGGATCATCAAGGTATAGATCCAGGATATTGTCATATTTTAAAGAATATTTATAAAAATGCAACAGCAACAATTAGATTACATAAGAATACTAGGAAAGTCAATATTGAGAAGGATGTAAGACAGGGTGACTCCATATCTCCAAAACTTTTTACACCAGTGCTGCAAAACACATTTTGTGAATTAAAATAGTAAGCTAAAAAGTGAAAGTAAATGGAGATTATTTAAGTCATTTTGATTTTGCAGGCAATGTAGTTGTTTTTGCAAATAATGCTTTAGCGCTACAGGAAATGTTGCAAGAGTTATCAGATGAAAATAGGAAAGTAGGACTAAAGATAAATGTTAAAAAAACTAAAATAATGTTCAATGTATTTTCTCAAAATATGAAAATAAAGATTGATTGTGATGAGTTAGAAGAAATTAACAGCTACAATTACCTTGGTCAGATTATTAATACAGATGAAAATATAATGGTTAAAATTAATCATAGAATTAAACTTGGTTGGAGTGCTTTTGATAGAAATAACTTGATACTAAAAGGAAATATGCATATGTGTTTCAAAAAGAAGGTTTTTAATAAATGTATAATCAGCTGTTAAACAGCAGTCTGATGAGCCATCAGGCCTTGATACATGACAGAGATTTTGATAAGAAAAGGATGATATCACCCTTCTCTTTACTTAACTTTTTATATATATTATATTACTAATTTAATAATAACATGCAATTTAGACAAATATTAATTCTTACTTATGGATCCAAGACTTAGATACTTAATAGAAGAGCAATACAGAGACTTCAGACCACTCAAAGAAGTATGGAGAGATGCATGTTAGGAGTAATAAGAAGAGATCGAAAACACAATATATGGGTAAGAGAACAAACAGGTGTTACTGACCTCATTGAAAAAATTAACAGACTGAAATGGAGTTGGGCTGGACATATTGCTAGAAGAGATGATAATAGATGGACAATTGAAATCTTAAACTGGATTCCAAGAAATTTTAAAAGACCCAGAAAGAGACCACATGCGAGATGGATGGATGAAATAAGAAAGTGTGCAGGGATGATGAGGAGAAGATAAGCTAAAGATCGGAGAAGATGGATTGAACTTGGAGAGACCTTCATCCTGCAGTGGATTGACAATGTTTGATGATGGTGATGATTAATGTAGGAAGTGGGAATGTAAAATAAATGAAAGAATAAATTAAAAATATAAATTTCAAAATAATGAAAAAATGCAATTTAAGGGAAAATTTATATAAAAAAAAAAGAAGAAAGAAACAGATTTAACTTCAGATAAAAAATAGTTATTTAAATGCTGCGAAATAAAAATTAGTAAAAAATAAAATAAAATAATAAATATTAGTAATGTTGATATATAAGACAAAATCGAAATACCAATGATCAGAAAATATAATCTTTAAATAAAAGCCTACAATAATCTACAGATTAAAGATGGCCATTTTGGTGAGATATACATAACTAATATATTAATAATAGTTCATTTATTGTTTATTCTGATATTTAGAGTTGTTCAATGATATTAAAATTGCTAAAATGCGCATAAACTCATATTTTTTAAATAAATATTTATTTTAAATTTCTAGGTTTTAATTCAAACTGATTAAATTAAAAAATAAATAAATACTTATAGTAATACGGCATATTTTTTTAAACTGGTATTTTAAATTTTATTTTATTCACTTATATTAAAATGCTTTTTTTGTTGTTTTACAAAACTTAATTTTCAAGACTTCTATAACTTTTTTGGTATTTAATTTATTTTTTATTAGAAATTATATATAAAAATTTAGAAAATAATAGTTATTTTTGTAATTAGATTTTTTTAATATTTTAATTTTAATTTTTTTAAATATTTCAATGACTATTGAAAACATTCGTAGGTATGTGAATATATATATATGTATTTAAAAATTATGAAACACAATCTCCTACAAAATAAATGAATTGGCTTTTGTTTATTTCAGTTATAAGTGCAAAATTTAAAAAAAAAAAAACCCACTAGATGTTTATTTGTATGTGCTATATGTATATGCGCATGCTCGTGCGCTTGGTATATTCACGGTTTAAAATTTAGATATAATAATTAACAATTTGTAAACTACATAATCTTGATTTATTAGTATTATTTTGCTTTGTTTTTTTTTTTGTAAATGAATAAATAAAAAAACTATACAATTCATTAAAAATTATAAAGCAAATGCTAATCATTGTAATTATTATGTCTGATTTATATTTTACCGCTAGATAATAAAACGAACAGTTGGCTGAATTATTTCTGTAATCTGAACATGGCTAATTATTTCTGTAATCTGAACATGGCTATATTTTGGGATCAGGTTATATATCGGGGTGTAAGATTTTTGGTGTAAAATGGCTGGAATGGAGTGAAGCGACATACCGTTTAACTTCTTTGGTTTTTGCATGTTACTAATACTTATTGAGCATGTTATTAAGTCATGCTTTGGGCTTGGAAATGCTAAAAGCCTCATATATAATAATTCAGTTATAGACTATTATCAAATCATGGATCTCAAAGAGTGCATTCATGGCAGAGACATTCCTATTATAAGGTTATCTGTTTTTCTTACCTACTCAATCTGGCTTGTCAGGTGTGGCAAACTATATACCTTACCCCAACCAGAAGATCATCTTTTCCTCAATGTGATTAGGAAAATAAAAGAAAGAGACAAAACCTTGGTCACAAAATTCCTCTATGAGGAGTGATGGAAACTTTTTAATATACCACATAGAATAAACTAGAGCAAACAGTCTTACATGCATCTTCATAAGGAAAGTAGACAAAACTAGATGATAAATTTACATTTTATTGAAAGATATAATGAATTCAATATAGATATGTATTGATAGCTTTTGCATTGATGAATTTGTTTTAGAAACCTTTTGATATATTACATGGAATAGACTAGAGCAAATGGATTTGCATACATCTTCATAGGGAAAATTGACTTTGTGAAAGGACTAAATGACCAATTTACTATTTATTCAAGGATATAATGTATTCAATATAATTATGTATCAATTGTTTTGCATTAATAAGTTTGTTTTAGAATAATAAAACGAATAAGCACAAAGAATAAGTAAAAACTCTCATTTATAATAATATTGCTAGGTAGATAATTCCATGAAATACAAGGTTTCATTTTCTTCATCTATTATTAAAATACACTTCAAAACGTCCGACTGACGTATGCAAATTGAAAATAAAAACTTCAAATTTTTAGTTTAAAAAAAAATGTAAATGAGAGAACCACTCTGAACAAGGCAAGTAAGAAACCATTAACAGTAAATGAAATATTATAAAGCAAAAGTTTACAAAAACTGCTTTATATATAACATCGGTATGATAACATCTCTATCAAACTTCTCATTTCAAAATTATTGTTACTTATCTTGTTTCACTTTATTGCAACATTCAAATCTTCAAAAATTCATAAATGATTAAGTCATTAGAAAAGGCAAAATAAATATCTTATGTAGATATAAAATAATTAAAATATCTCATCAAATGTATCTAAATTCTCTAAAAATACTTTAATCTTTAAAACATATTTAATTCTTTATCGCAGTTTCGAAAATGTTAAATTCATTAAATTTTGGGGGCTCAAGATATACAAAAATAAGTAAACACAAAAATGAAACATTTTTTATTGAATTCACACTGAGTTATTGTATGGCCAATCAATTGTTAAAATAATGTTACAAAAATGTTCACCAACAAAATAATGTTTATATGATCTTTAAAATTAATAATGCAACCAATTTACCTAATAAATAAATGAGTTTTAGACTACACAACATAATCAAGCCAGAAACTAATCTAAAAATAAGCAAATTGAATCATCCAGCAATTGCATTTATATTAGTCTGAAACTTATGAATGAAGAGTGGAAATATGTATGTAATCAAATACTACATAAATAAGTAAATAATACTGATGTTTTTATCTATGCTCTCTATAGAAATTTTGTAATATTTAAACAGCAACATTATAGCAAACATCAATTAATTAATTTCTTGCAAGATATTTATTTCTGACAGTCGAACCTAACATCATCAGTAGAATGAAAAATTAAACCAATAAAATGAAGGCGCTAATTAAATTGCCACTTAAATTTACATTCAAACTTTATGAGCATATTTAATAGATATTGGATGTTTTTTAATATGTCTTAATTGATTTTCCATACTTCTGATGAAGTCAGGTTTGAATGATAGAAACAGATGGGGTGAATCTATCAGAAAGTTAGTTAATTTTTTTTATCAAACATTGTTGCTTGAAAAATCAAAAAAATTCTATAGCAAGTGTAGGTAAATAGCATTGACATTAATTTCAATTTTTTTCGCCATTAATAAATATGTAAGAGTTAATATGCTTGACGCATATAATGAAATTAAATTATTAGTTGGAATAATTATTTCTCATGGCTAAGCGCTTTCAGAGATTTCTTCTCCATATTCATAGCCTTCAACTATAAGGCTATGAATATGGAGAAGAAATCTCTGAAAGTGCTTAGCCATGAGAAATAGTTATTCCAACTAAGAATTTAATTCACATTATTATATACATATGCACTATATTCCTCCACTATTATCTTATAATTAACCTAGTTATCTAATCTCTGGATAAGATCCAATGAAAATGATAAACATGATCTGGAAAGTCAGCCATTAACTAATTGTGGACTAGAAAATGCTTAGGTTTTGTTGAATGGTAATACTGACCCTTAATATATGTGTATGATATATTTTCATAATTATGATATTGCTCTAATTATTACTATTTAAAATGTAAACATTCTTACCTTTCCTAGTTTTCCACTCATCCATTATCAACCTAATCACTACATTTTTGATTTTTCCTCAACACAAGTTTTCCTTTTGGATCATCTATAATATATATATATATTATAACGGTTAACATTTACTCCATTAAAATGAGCATGCGCATAAACCGAACATGAGGGTAAATATGGCGACATGCCGGAGTAAGAAGAAATTCAAAACTTTACCGTAACAGTAACAGTGTTACAGACACAGAAGATACTTATGGAAAGGTTAACTCTTACATACCTTTGGGGGATGACCTAAATCAACCCCTCGTGCCACTCCCAGAAGGAAATTTAACTCTCCTCCTGAAAGGATATGCAAGTTCAAAGGATATTAGGGCATGTGTGCCGATAAATAATTATTCATAAAAAAATAATAAATAAGTATCCTCATGAAAATAAAGACTTAGGACCCGGTAAAAAGATATCCCATTCGCTAGCTCAGCATACTCTTATACTCAGTTAAAAGAATTGGGGCTTGGAAAATTCGCATAACTAACTAATATGGGGTTAGAGAAAGTAAATGATGAAAAAAAATATGGAATATATGGCAGTAGTCGCTTTTAAATTATAAAATCTTTTATTAAACCAATACCCCCTACCATTTATAACATAAATATAAAATTAAAGTTCCCAAATTGAATAAATATGCAAACGAATATTATACACTACACAAATCATATTAATAAAACAAAACTAATCATAAAGAAATACTTAATAGAGCAATAATTAGATTAAATGAAAGAAAATTTTTTTCTTAAATCAGAAAATGTATTAAATAATTATATGTGAGAGATAGTGATCTGTGGATTATAAGTAAACTCACACATATGCATTATGCAAATAAGGAAAATTAACAAGTTATATACAGATGTGTTTATGTACGTATGTACATGAAATATATATTTATGAAATGGGTATTAAATTTAAAATAAAATAAACGCAAAAAAATAGTGTACCCGATAAAGTCTATAAGTTTCATTCTTGTATGGGTTTTGAGTGGGCTATACTATATGTTCATCTACTGCAACAAGGGTTGGACCTGACTGTGGCACAAGTTCATGACTTGATCATCACTTGGTGTTCGAATCTTGGCATTTACATTCTTGTGGGACTGCGGGAGAGGAGTTGGATGGATGTGCTGAAGTCGGCTTCTATTCCATGATCATTTTATCTGCAAGCGAATGCTTGATTGGCATCTTTAAGTTGGAGAATGGATATTAAATAGGATATTAAACAATATCAATCATCCTTTATTGGTTTAAGGATCCTAGGTTAACTGCAGGCTTCGATGGCGTGTTGTAGTTATGCTTCCATCTGAATCAACTGATTGGTTAACTGCTAGGTTATTTCACTGATGGCCTAGATTAATGTCCGTTGATTTAGAATAACAGAAGAATATTAATTTTTTTTCTTGCTTATTAGAGTAAATCTTACGGCTTACAAGGTATTAGAATCAGCATGATTAAAACAGTTGCATGACTTCACGTGTTTCAGAATAGCATTAGCTTCCCAATAAGATTTGCATCAGTGAACTGCTCTCTTTGAAAAGCAAAAGTCAACTGCTCCCTTCGAAAAGCTAAGGTGAACTCCCTTCTTTGAAAAGCAAAAGTCAACTGCCCTCTCGCAATTTCAGAACAGATATCCCACCTCCATACACAAAAATTAATTAAATCTCATTGAATTTGTTTGATTAATTGTTTTTGAATTTGATTTCCAATTAGCTTTTTTTTATTTTTTATATCTCCATTCAGATCACAATTAAGAAATGATAACATTGTTTTACCCTTGATTAATTACATTATCAGAATCGAAGTTTTTTCTGTTTTAACAAACAATTGTTTCATATAACTTGAACATTTCTCTCTTCATGCATTATCGCAAGTCTAATTAAACTCTTTTGTCCTGTTAAAATTATTTTAGCATGGACAGGAAGCCAGAATGCCTTTAGGCTTTTCTTAAATTTAAGACAATGACTTGCTCAAATGCAACTGAAGAGAAAAATGACCATTAAAACTTCGATTTTGAAATTATTCTTAAATATTTTTAACCAACAGTAATATTTAAAATTTTCCTTTTTACATTTTGTACACACTCAAAAAATATAAATAGAGAATAACAATTTGTTAAATAAACGCTGTTTCTTCAACAAACAAAAACATTTAAAATTATAAATACATTTTGGAGTTATCTTTTTCTTTTTTAAAAAAAAAAAAAAAACAAAAATCAAAATTGCAAATACATATTTCTAAGCCTTTAAACATTGGCTTTAATCATATGTGTGTGTGAGTTTATGCTATAGCCACAAATTCTCTCTCTTAATTTATAACAAATTTTAATTATATAAATAGTATACACCCCCCATTTAATGGCTTTTTACGTATTTTTGACCATTAATTTATCTGACCTTATCTTGTGCTTGGCCACATCAAACGTGCCTGGCACAATATATATATATATATATATATATATATATATATATGCCTGGCACAATATATATATATGCTAATCAAATCAACAGGTCATGAAATTATTCTTAAGACTTCTGTGAGTTCTATTTATAGGAATAAATAAAATGTAACTCAATATGCTTAAATGTAATATACTGATAATGAATTTCTGTATTATTCAAATGTATTTTAAATAGAGATTATTGCAGTTTCCAAATATGATATTGACTCTACAAAGACTTATTGTTTATTTCTAAAAATTTTATATGCCACACTTAAATTTCAGATTGTGCTTTTTAATAAATAATTTATTGTTAGTCTGATATAAAATCTTAACTTATACTAACACTGATCTTGAATTGTAAACCATTGTTCATTAAAGTGCATTATGATAGTCAAGCATTGTTAGCCGAGAGGTCATCGCACCTGCCTTGCAAGCAAGTAGTTGGTTGCAGACGGGTGTGGGTTCACGTCTCAGCCGATGCTATGACATATGAGAAAAAAAAAGTGCATTATGATACTTGTTTTTTTTTTTGTCAAAATTCAAATCTAATTTAATCTTTCTGGTTCCAGTGTTTAATATATATATCATCATGTAGCAATTGTAGTGTTTGTGATACATTAACAATGGTCCAAGCTCACACATTATATAACATATACTACTGTTAACTAATGCACACATGCCCAATGAATGAGTAAGCATCTAGGTAAAAAAAAATGTCTAAGAAATAAAAATAGTTTGCATAGAAATCTAAAAAATAATGGTATCAAGTTTGCAATGAAATAATCAAAATCATTAAAATGTATACACTGCACTGGTTTTACTTAATAAATCTACCTCAGATATTAAAAACTATATTATCATTGCATATAAAAAGTTAATTTTGAAAATTATTACTGTGGGAAATACAATTGCACTAAAAGAAAACAATTATAACTTGGAGATTATGACTCATTTTATAACATCTGGATCACTTAAAATGTATTTACTTTCCTTCCACCATAACAATGAAATACAATTTTAAAATTATTTTTATTTCCATGGGCTCTTGATGTAGATCATGTTAGCAATGCATGATTAAATTTTTTCACTTCAGAAATGGATCACATATAGGTGAGATTACATTATCTGCACCATGTGAGGAAATATAAGGCATGTATAAACTTGGGTATTAACTTCTTAATATCTATCTAAAATAGACTGATTATGGACCAAATTCTGGAAAATATCACTATATTAAAACTTCAAACATAGGAAGATACAGACATAAGTAATATTTTCTGTTCAAATACAACATATAATTTCATCTTTGTAATTATTTTTATAAATTCTCCATTCAAACACATATATAATTCTTAGTAATGTACAAAATAAAAACAACTATCAATTCTGAAGTCAACATTATTAAACTGGAAATCACGACTAAAGCTTACATTGAAATTTTTATAGATATCATAGCAATGATCTGAAAATCTATTTTGGCCATGAGTATGAGGGGAAAAACCTCGAAAGTACTAGGTCTGATTAATTTATTTTACTTTAATTGTTTTTGTTATCACTAATAGCTTCTTTACCCAGCATATTAAAGCACTTGTATATACTATAGATAAATACTATTTGTTTTGAAACAACAATCATTTTAAAACATAGCCATTTAGTGCAAGCCACAGTAATCAATGAATGCAAGAAGGTTTGTGTATAAAATCTCTATCTAGTGCCTACTCATCCAATATTTGCAGACTAGTTTCTAGCTTGTGGCTTTTATCAGTGAGGAGCCTTGGATATGAGAGCACTGCACCTACATCTTATGATCTCTAAAAGCTTGTGTATGGATAAAAAATGGTGATCATATGTTGCTTAGTGATCTTAAAACATGGATTATATTTTCCAATTATTAAAATAACTTGATAAAATTTTAGCTTGACAATAACGTGATAAAATTTTAGATTGACAATAAATAATAATATCTGTATATTCCATCATGAAGTCAATCTTTTTAGCATATATATGACTATATAATTTTTGTGGGGAGATTGAAAATTTTTTTGTTTTTTATTTTTTTTTTTCAGTTTTTTTGGTTTAAGAGAAAAAAGGGGGGGGGGTGGGTGGGGTGTTTTAATATCTAAACTACTTTATAACCCACCCCCCCCCAAAAAACAGAACCAAGAAAGAGTTTGGGGGGGGGATGAGTAGGAAGTAGTAGTTTTTTGTTTTTTCCTTCTTTTTATTTTTTTTTTTTTTTTGTTGGGGGGGGATGGGGTATGGGGTTTTGTTTTTTTTTATTATCAATAGTGTGGGGGAATTGGAAATGTGATGTTTATGTATTACCCTAGAGGGGGGGGGGTGGGGTGAAAAGAAAAAAAAAAAAAAAAGGGGAATATGACTATATAAGCTATTGAGCTTAGATTGAAAATATTTTTTGTGTTTTCAATTTCATTCTCATAGTTTTGTAGTTAAGTAGAGATAAAAGGTGGTTGCTAGAGGGTTGCATTAGATCCTAAGATCTAGATGCAGTGCTCTCAGATCCAAAGCTCCTCACTGACGAAGGCCACAAGCCAGAAACTAGTCTGGGGATATTGGATGAGTAGGCATTAGATAGGGATTTTATGCACAAGCCTTCTGGAATCCATTGATTACTCTGTTTAGCACAGGTGGCAATACTGTATGGAAAGTTTTGCTCTGTTTTTCAACAATTAATGTGCTAGTATAGGAAATGTGATCATGTGATGCTTAATGGTTTAATACCAATCCTGCCTAATAGGATAGTGGTGGGTATGGTTATAAAAGAGCCAAAGACATCAAAATGTATGGGTGCTGAACTGAGTTCAGACCCATATGACTATATAAGCTATTGAGCTTAGATTGAAAATATTTTTTGTGTTTTCAATTTCATTCTCATAGTTTTGTAGTTAAGTAGAGATAAAAGGTGGTTGCTAGAGGGTTGCATTAGATCCTAAGAACTAGATGCAGTGCTCTCAGATCCAAAGCTCCTTACTGACGAAGGCCACAAGCCAGAAACTAGTCTGGGGATATTAGATGAGTAGGCATTAGATAGGGATTTTATGCACAAGCCTTCTGGCATCCATTGATTACTCTGTTCAGCACAGGTGGCAATACTGTATGGAGAGTTTTGCTCTGTTTATCAATCTTTTATAAGCATTTCTGATATCCTATATTTATTAACCCTAAGCTTATTACTAAACATAAAAACATACACATGCACAATTATGCTATTCTATTATATAATGTTTAATTTATTTTTAAAATGTATTATAATTATAGATTTCATTTTATTGCTCTAATAAAATTTTCTTTATTTATTTGAGATTTATAAAATTCCTAACAAATAACTATTTTACTTTATTTATATCTTGTTATAAAGAAATAAAGTTTTTATTCAAGTTCAAATATTTAAAAAAATATTTAATGTTTTTTTAAACTAAATGTCAGATTACTTAACGGAATGTGATTACTTTACTGTTGTATTTGGAGACAGTTTTTACTTTAATTAAATTATTCTATTAAAATAATAGATATACAGGTGTTAAAGCATATTCATTTCTGTATTATTTAAAAAGTGACAACATCAATAGACTGATTTAATTAAATCATATCTGTAAATTTTGCAAGATCTGAGACACTTTAAATATTCTGAGGGGTCAGATTGACTTTAGGTCAACATAGGAGTGATGGGAATCTCGGCCTCAGGGTGACCTTTGAGCATTCCATCATCAGATTTTCAATTGGTGAGTGGAGTGGATAGAAGTCTGTTCATTAAAGTATGAAGATTGCCTATCTTAATATATATACACATATATATGAGCACTTATTGCATATATGTGTAGATATGATAATCTGGACCAACTGATGATTGCTGGTTTAGCATGAAATACGTATATTGATGATTATTTATCTTTTCGACATATATGTGTTCAAATGTATCAGTATTATGAGATAGAGTGGTGAGTGGTGGTTAGTGTGAAAGTCTGTGCTGATATACCCTATATATTACATATATTGATACAGGTATATAATAAGCCTGTATCAGTTAATACTCTGAAAAGTTAATTAATACATATATTTAGAGTAAATCTTATTAATTTAATTTAACATGAATGTATACAATTTTAAAAGAAATTAAAATACAATCAGAATTCAAAATAAGTCTATTTTCCTTTTCATTTATTTAGAATAAAACTTTTTTTCTTTGCAATAATACATAAAATATCCATTAAATCCAACACTAAAAAAATATAAAATATTAAAATTACTCTTAACAAAAAAAATGCATTTATAGAAAATGCTCTTTCTTTTAAGTTCAAGAAAAATAAAATGATCCCGAGCAAGTACTTATACTTCCAAGTTCTCATTCTTAGTGGAAATGATACATATTTTTAAATAGAAATTTTTCCTTTTGTAAAATTTCTTAAATTTCACATGATTAAAATACTGATACTAGAGTATATTCTCCATGAAATTTGAGACTTTCTTATTGATTTGTGATGTTGCCAGGAAATGATCAATTACAACTAATTGACAATCTCCCTGAAAATAAATGTTTACTCCAATAACCTGTAACAGCTATTTTGTTGGGATTTATTGTTAAAGTAGATGGAAGTCTCTTTTACTTTAATCCAAGTTGTTTAAATGGATTTAAACCCAGAAAGCTATTTCATATAGGTATGAGAATGTAAAAGAGCATTTTTCTTGACACTTTGATTTACAAATATCAAACTTTCTATACTTGCAATGTTAACTTCAATCACTTTTGATAAATATATTAATGACTATTATTAATCACTTACTAAACTAGGGATTATTTGTAGATTTTAAATCTCAGCTAAAGATTAATATATGTGTTTTTGATTAAACATAAACATATAGAATAATTTAACTTCATCTCTATCTTTCCATGTATTTCTTAGATACATACAAACTTTTACTTAACCACACATTGAGAAACATTTGACTTTTTCAGATGTGTTTGATTATGTATTTGAGAGGAATGTATGGTAGGTTGGAGCTTTTGAATCTATTAAAGAAGTATATGTGTTTATGATCGCTTGTGTGCATGAGTTTATATAATTCGCCAAATTTATAACTATATTTTTTAGCAAGTTATTTCAATAAAATTATAAATAATTACCAATCATCTTTTATTATATTAAAATTATTAGTGATTAAAGTTTACTTTTTGATCTTGTGATAGACTGTTTATTAAGCATTTAATAGCATTTTAATAAACGTTTTTAAAAAGTCAATTTATATTTGGTTCTGAAACAATGACATGAATGAATTTACAAAAAGCGAGTACCAAATGTCCATAAATAATATGTAATAACATTTAATTGCGACAATAGTACAAATAACATGTGATATTCGCATTTATATATTGATAATAATATACAGAATTGTTATATTGTAAGCATGTTTATATAAAAACATAATCAAAAATGTGGATTACATAGATACACAAACCATTTTACTGGAATAAATAAATAAATTGTGAATTAAAAGACATAAAATTAACATTTATTTCGCTTCCATGTTCCGTTTATAAAAAGAAAATAATTAAATATCCTTTTTTGTAATTTTCTCAACAATAGTTGAACGTTTAAATATAAAGCATATTTAGAAAGTGGATCTTTTTTTTTTTTTTACATACTTGCAGATGTATATAATTAAATTTACAAATATTTAGCAATGAAGATTTTCTAATATTTTTCAGGATTTAATATATATATATATATAAGCAGTAAAGAGCGATGCAAAGTCTAAAACAAAAGAAATTCTAGAAAAATTATCTGCAGGGTAAATCTAATAAAAGATGGTGAGGTATTGATATAAACAGTATTTGAAAAAATTATCATTTCTGTGTTTATACGCACATATAATAATAATAATAATAATAATAATAATAATAATAATAATAATAATAATAATAATAATAATAATAATAATAATAATAATAATAATAATATTAACAACAACAACAACAACAATGTAAATATAGAATTTTAACTATATGTATATAAACAAGAAATGACTATTTTTTTTAAAGTACTGTATTGTCAATATCATTGCAATATTCCCTCATTATTTTAGATTATTAGTATTAAAAATAATTATTTCTTGGTTTTACATATATCCATCTACCTATCTATTTATTTACCTGCATGACTATCTGTCTGTCTGTCTGTCTATCTATCTATCTATCTATCTATCTATCTATCTATCTATCTATCTATCTATCTATCTATCTATCTATCTATCTATCTATCTATCTATCTATCTATCTATCTATCTATCTATCTATCTATCTATCTATCTATCTATCTATCTATCTATCTATCTATCTATCTATCTATCTATCTATCTATCTATCTATCTATCTATCTATCTATCTATCTATCTATCTATCTATCTATCTATCTATCTATCTATCTATCTATCTATCTATCTATCTATCTATCTATCTATCTATCTATCTATCTATCTATCTATCTATCTATCTATCTATCTATCTATCTATCTATCTATCTATCTATCTATCTATCTATCTATCTATCAATCAATCAATCAATCAAAGGATTATATATATATATTGTAACGTTTTCCATGTTTTGATAGATCTGGTAGGCCTTCTTTTACTCACTGTAAATTTAGTGAAAGTTAATCAAGTTATAAATACAGAAAACTATAAATATTTCGTTCATATTTCTATAAAACATAACTATATTTCCTGGTTAACTGGCCTATCAATTATTTTGATTTACGCTAATGGCAGAATCAGCCTTTTATTTATTTTAATAAGGGTGCTGGGATTCATACAAGAATCCGCTGAAATCTGTCGCATCGCTCATCGTAAATAAAAAAGAAATTGGGTTTAAAAGAAAACTGGGTCATATTTTATTGTAACTATAATTATTTTCTAGATATTCTTATTCCTGGAGCTTAGTCAATGAATATTGGCAAAGGTAAATTATACTTTCAAATCATAATAAACTAATATTAATAAATTTAATAATAATCATCAATAACATACAAGGAAAAGTTGGTATTAGAAATAAATATTTTATTCTAACAAATTAAAATATTTAAAGAGAAATTACTAATTAATTGGAAAGCATTCATACTAATTAAGATATAATTTAATTAATCAAACAGTTTATATTCCACTTATATTTCTTAGTTAAACAAAAGTTTCTTGAATAGTAAATTTAATGTCTCTATCAGGATTCTATTATAAGCTTATTTTTAAGAATCATTTGCAAACTTTATTTTGTCACAATCAGGAATAATTAATCTTAACTTAACAGTAAGCTTAGTGAGTTCACAAAAATTGTAGATTACTATGCATAGTTTTTTTTTGTAGGAGAATGAGCTCGGCAATCGGTTGTAAGTTGATCTCAGTCTATCCTAATGGTTGGTCATGAAAGCTTTTCTGGTGTCCATCTTCAAAAACAATGTCAGCAAAAGCCTCAGTCCACTCCAACATGCAGAATTATTTTAGCGTAGAGTGGTCTTGGATATATTTTTGTTATCCAGGACCAACCAAAGGAAAATCAGACAAGACGCTGATCAAACTGGTCTCTTCCTTTTTATACTCGAGGTCCAGTTTTCAGACTTCTGTGCATACTTTTTGTTTTTGTCAAAAATACATGTTGATAATCCTCTGCATTCTTTTATATTTTTCAGTTACAAAGTCTTTATTTTTTTTAGCATAATTCTGCCATCTTTAATTAGCTAAAAAGATTTTTCTTTTAGCTTATCTAGATTAGTAATTTGTGTGTCTTTTGTTCTCTGCAATTTTTACTTTTATTTTTAATTAGATAAAAAAAAAAATATGGACGAAAAATTTAATTTTCATTGTACATTTTAAAAAAATAAATTATACAAACTAAAAAAAAATTTATTGCGACTTTTTAATAAGATCGCTAAATTTACTTTTTCTTAGCTTTTACCAAATGCCAATATATTTGTACCATATATAAATAAATGGTATAATATATATATATAGGGATTATATCTTTATTGCTAAAAAAAGGTTGCCTTGACAACAGTTTGAGGTTGTTGATTGTTATTTATACTGGGATTGTCTAAGTGTTGACTGGTTTCTAATGGTTATATTTTGTAATGAATAGCCAACACCTAATATACATTATCAGAGGGTGCAACTAGACCTCTAGCTTAGAAAATTTATAATTTTCTGATGAGAATATCCAGTACAAGTGCCTACCACAGCTGTACCATCATTATATAAATATAATACATCTTTTTCATGGACAGCAGAGATTTTTGGTAAAATAATTGGCAGTGCAGACAACAGTAAACAAAATGCTGGACAAATCTAACCATTAACAAAATATACCATTTAAGGTTAGGATTTAAATACTAGAGTTGTCTCACACAGAACAGAGATTGACTATTAATTTCTTCTTTAATAAATATGTCATGTGATGTTTATTGGTATGTCATGTATCTGACAGCTGTTACTTTAAATATTACACTTCCCCCTAAATTTTATTTTAATACTATTAATAATCCCTTAAGTTTACCAAGATTTTATAATATATTCAGATGTGTGCACTTATATTTTTCATAATGATATTGACAAACAAGGAATACTCAAGCAGTCTTGCTTCAATATATATTAGGTGACACACATACTATTACAAAACAAAGATTATATGTAGTGCTTTGGATCCAACTATGAAAAACAGCACATAGGGATCTACAATAAATAGTCCTATTAATAACCATGTTAGAAAGTGAAATATATAGATAAGCATCAGAAGGAAGATCACTTTACTTAATGCAAAATAGACATGTCTGCAAACATCTCTAATGGGAACTCATGGGAAGGAAAGTCACTCTACCCAATGAAGCAAAATGTCAATGACCATGAATATATCAAACCGGAATAAAAAAATCACAATAAATCAAAAAGGCCAAAAAACATAATAATAACTTTATGTGTTATATAAATATCTAGAATCCATATATACAATACATACACTTAGATCTATTTCTTTATTTTCAAATGCATATTACACAGAATAAACAAGAAAGCTGCTAACAAATAATTCATAATGATACGCATGCACACATTATATGGGGGCAAGTACTCCTAAACTGATTATTTAAAATATTCTGCAGCATTATTAAAATAATAAAACTAGACACTAAAAATCAATCTATTTGTTTTCAAACTTTTCTTTTCTATTAAAAGTTCTCATTGGAGATAACGTGCTTTGTAATTATCAATCGTGAAGTGATGAAGGGAACTAAAAAAAGATTATTTTACTTTTCTGTCAAATAAACTTTTTAAAAAACTTTATAGGAGAAAAAAGATCAAACTCTGGCAAACCAACTCAGTTTATATTGTTAAAACTAAAATTATCAACCGTCAAATATCAAGGATCAAAACACACACGCACATATATATATATACATTTTGATATAATAATACATGAAATATAGTAATACAAAAAATAATTTATTAAACAGATATGATAGAAATATGAAATTAAAGCCTTTAACCTATATCTTGCTGGCATATTAGCAATGTCTTAATAAACAGTTCTTAGAAAGTTTTACCTTAAGTCGAAAGATGAGTGGGTAAATAAATACTATTTTCCAGGAAAGTTGAATTATATAAATGTGCACATATGCTGACGTGTAAATACTACTTCCAGGGTCTTCTTTCACTAGTTTTATAGATCTGGTAGAGAAAGTTGGTCCTTGAATTGCTTCATTAACATTGAAATATGTATTTCTTCAATGGTATCTTTGATGATAGTAGTTGCCTTATATTGTTGGACATCCAGCAAGCTTATAGGCTCATATTGGACATTGGAGTTCATTTTCCTGATGCTTTATTAATACATAATTCTAAACATGTTCATTAATAGAAGTTCTGGAAACCACATATTAAGATGGCAAAGTGATGATTACAAATAAAAACAGAATCATTGTAGAAAGTGGAATGTAGAACTGACTGGAAAAAACATGCAGAATTGACCAGAAGAAAACAGATTGTAGAGTACAATAGCTTGCAATATATTTCTCATCTGGTCCTTTTATTACACTTTTTGTAATTAATTAGCCCACTCATTCATCAAGGATTTTAGTTAAATTAAACCAGTGATTACATTTTAACTCAGATAAACCCATAAGTATTGATTTACCAAATTTTTAATTAGATCAATTTGGGAGGTTTTCAAATAACAAAATTTTAAAACAGGAGCAATACTTAATAATTGATTTTTCTTAAAAGTTTTTAATTATTGAAAATAAACTAATTAGAAATTGATATCTATAAAACTGTTATCAATTTCTAAATATTGTTTCTTATATCTCACTGAATGACACTATAGCTATTATAGTCTCCTTCATCACTATAAAATAAACTAACAATAAACAAATAACTGAATCATTACTTTAAAAGTTCTCTCTCACGTTTTGTTCATTTCATTCATTTAACCATCATATAACATTTTTATTTCCAGCATAAGTCAGGAGACCATGATTCTGTCAGATCTATGTATTGAATGAAACCATTACTAAAGAAAATACACATAAAATATTAAGCAAATATTATAACTGGTTTATTTATATACAAAACCACTACTAGTTAATGGTATTATCTTGCATTTCAATTTAATATATCAAATATATTAACATCACATGATCACCATCTCCTATTGATTACTCTGGTTGGCACAGAGTGGCACTACTGTATGGAGAGTTTTGCCTGTTTAATATCAAATATATTAACTTTCCAAAGGGTCACTTTTCCTTTGTATTACTTTCACAAACATATTATTTAATTTCAACAGGTATTTTTAAATGATCTTGACTTTCATTTTATATGCTTAAATAATTTTATTAAATAATTTACTTTTTAGGTTTTAATACTAAATTTATCTACTTTAACATTAATTCTCTTGTTGGCTTTAATGCAACTCTAACAATATTGTAAATGCAATAAACATACTATTGTAAATTTGATGTAGATGTGAATATGTTAATGAGTCTGGAGTTCACTGTTTTGGAAATAAATTTCCTCCTTGACTTTTACAAATTTTTACATTCCTAGCATAATTTCTTGATTGTAACTTTAAATTTGCTTAATCCTCTCATTTTAGATCATCATCTTAATGATATTGATCATACTGCATAACATTAGAATTAAACAATATGTTAAGTGACCAAATCAATGGAACTCATACGAATGGACATGGCTAATAATAATATATTCACTGTCAATAAATGATTACAATATAATCAATATTATTTCACAATTTAAATGCATGTACAACTCTGCATTTAATTCTTTAAATCCTTCTGATAGTATTTAACTATAATTAATTTGAACTGTATACAATAATGGCAGTAAATAACTTCCACACCTTATTTTTAAAATCATATGAATAAAGATGCAATAAAAGACAAATGACCCTGCAAGATGCATTTCATGCTGAACCAGCACTCATCAGTTGGCCCAGTAACATATTTATCAAAAGTTAAATTGTTAAATTTTAGTTTATAAGTGTCAAATCTTACTTCACCCACAATTTTGACACCATCTACTTCAGATAAATACAATAACGATTATCAGTAATTATTTACTAACCTAGAGAGTTTGTCAAAGTTGTGGATAGAGTAAATTTGATGCTTCTAGATTAAAATGTAACAATTTACAACTGATAAATATTCAGCATATATTAGAGATATAAGCTAACTCAGTGGTCTTCAACCTCTTCATACCTGCAGACCGATAAAAATAAGGATAATGTTCCACAGACCCTGGCAAAAATAAGGATAAGGTTTCGCAGACCGGCAGAAGTCTATAGATTAATTTTCTTTAAGATGAGCATAATTGTTATAACTGATCAAAACAACAATGTTAAATATATAAGATAAAGTTTTATATATATATATAAAAATGGAGTTTGTATAATAAAAAACTTTTTTTTTTAATTTTGTACTTTTTTAGAAAAGTAATAAAAAATTTAATTCTACCCCCCCCCCCCACAAACATCTGTGATAACTAGGAAAACAAATTAATTTATATATGATTGATTAGATTTTGTTTTCATTCTTTTTTCTTTTTTTGTTAATTGGGTAAAAATGAGATGAAAAAAATAAATAAAAATTGGTTATATTAATTAAAAGTTTAAACTCTTATTATTTTGTTATTACAAACTTTCCTGCTAGTCTAGTGCGCAGACTGGCAGAAAAGTTCACTGCCCGGCACCGGGCCGTGGACCATGGATTGAAGACCACTGGGCTAACTGATGAGTACTGGTTCAGCATAAAATGCATCTTGGAGATCATTTGTTTTTTATTGTATCTTTATTTATATGATTTCAAGAAGATTGTGTAGTAGTATGGAGGTTATTTAACATATTTATAAAGATATTACATGTGGGAAAGGAAAATGTAAATAACTCCGTGTGTGGGTTTTTAATTAAAAAAATTAGATATATTAATCTTTAACTGAGGTTTAAAGTTTATGTCTGGGCTAGAGAAAATCTCTAATTTAGTAAATAATTAATAATAATCATTACTTATTTATCTGATGTAAATGGTGTCAAAATTATGGGTGAAGTAAGTTTGACATTTTAAAATTAAAACAGCAATAAAGTATAAATTATTGTCGTTATGAAAATAAATTTTGATTATTTAACACTTTCTCTTTTTAGCTCTATAGCATTTAAATAAAACAGGATTGAAAGTAATTCATGTATTTCTCATATTGATATAGCTTTTCAAAAGTAATAATTCAGTACATTTTATCTCATTTCTAAGTAATAGATTTTACTTCTAAAAGCAAGTACTTAATGAATTGAATTCTCATTCATACACACATTTTCACACAATAATGGTAAATAAGTTCTATTCCAGAATTTTAAAATACTATTTAATTAAACTCAAATTTTAACTAATTTTTAATAGATTTAATTAAAATTTTAATCTTGAACTTTCGATAATAAATTTCAATTTTCATGTTTTTACCATAAATAAATTTAATATAAAAAAAAAGCAATCTATTTAAAATTTATGTACAATTTAGAACTGATTTTAGACTTTTCTATTATTTTCAAACTCTTGAACGAGACAAACATACAAAATATTTTAATGTGTCTCTGTGTGTTATTGTGCACACATGTAATAAGTTGAATTTTAAATTATCATTAAATTTAATTCAAATATTTATGACCAAATGAGCTTTGTTCTAGATCTTTACCTTTCTTTGCAATACTCTTTATTCCTTCCTCTGCCTGATTTTGGCAACTGATTGAAACAGCTAATGAAATATCCAATCCACTTTAATATATATATATATCTACATTATTTGGCTTAAAATATCAGACTAATACTATTGTTAGATAGTATAATTTCACTTTGCAATGTCTGTTTTTAATTAATACTTTGCTTTATTATTTTATAGTTAAAATATTATTTATAAAAATATATAGAAAAATGTTATTAAATTCTAACACTGAAATCTATAAACTCGTGAAAATTGTTTACTTAAAATATATATTTTGAATATGCATAATGTATTTTAACTGATCACATGGAACTATTATTAAAATTAATCAGAAAAGATGAGAGATGGAACTGGACTGAAAATCAAGATGAGACATTTGCTAAAATTAACACAGGATTTTTAGAACAAGTCATGCTAGATTTTCCTGATTTTAATAAACCCTTTATTGTACAAATAGATTGTAGTAGTTATGGTTTAGGGATAAATCTATCCCAAATCCAGGAGAATGGTCAGATTGGAATTCTCTACTTCATTAACCATCTCAATGTGGGCTTTTCCAGAAATTTCAACAAATCGCTTCTCGGATCAGAGGTGATAGTGATTACAGATCATAAGAGACTCGAATTCTTAAACCACAGCTATTTAATCAATAGTAGTCTTGTTATATGGAGTTTGCTGTTACAAAAATTTAATTATACAGTTAGATACTGTAAGGGATTCAAAAACATTGTAGCTGATGTATTAACCCTTTTCCCGCCTCCGACGAGGCTCCTTGTTGACATCTGACATCACTCTAACTCAGCCAGTTTTTATATGAAAATATTCGTTAAACACGTATTGAATTCGTTTTTAAAAGTTCTGTAAGATGGTGCCATCTTCCGATTTATTTTACAAGTAAAAAATAAAAAAAACGCATTTAAACCTAAACAAAGAAGGAACATTATTTGTGATTGGTTCTTAGCATGCTCTCAGCCGAAAAAGACATTCTGATTGGCTGGAAAGAACAAAGAAACTGCCTGATCAAAGAAAATAAAGAAAAATGCTGAGATTTTCATTTCGAATACGATTTAAATTATTATTAAATTATATTTATGGAAATTAAAAATTATTTTCAGAGAGAATAATAAAAAAACAAAATTATTTTCGAAAAATATTGAAGATTTTAGTACAAATATTGAAGTTGTAGTAAAAAGAAATATTTACTTTTCTATAACGTAAAAGTCGATCTTTTTGTTTATATTATAGCTTTTATGTTGCCGAAATTGAATATTTTAGAATAAAAAAATAGCAATTTATTTTTGAAAGAACTTTCGTTTTCTTCATAACTTGAAAAATTAATAATATACTTTTTATAAACGTATCTGAGTTGAATTTAATATTATAGGCGAATATGTTTTAACAATAGGCTTTGTCTTCAGTTTGTGAGTTGGCCAATTACAAGCTTTGATTTTTACCTCATACAACCAATGATTTAATTAGCGGTTAAAAGGTTAAGTCAAAATCCATGTCGATCTGAATAACAACAGTTAACAGTAGATAATGACTACATTTTAAATAATGATTTTGCAATTAATGAAAATGTATAGAACAATTTATTAAATATCACTAATTAAAAGCTAAATTTCCTGACAGGTAATATGAGTTTAGCACAGAAGTGACAGGTTAAATTTTAATGTAAAAATCTTATTTTCATAAGTCTGTCATTCTACCACTGAGATATTATAACTTCAATAAGTATTATTGACTTAACAAATGGTAGTATAATGATTTTTGATAAAAATTGTATGTTTTCTCAATATTAAATAACACACATATTTCAAGTCTATGATGCTTGAAAAACAACAGAAAATATTAGAAAGGCAATGATTATGTTTTGTGTATGTTTATTGACTCAATAATATAGTTATTAAAACTACTGTAATGCATTATACTAATTCGTGTTTCAATTGATTTTTTAAAATAAAAGATAAAAAGATTAAGCAGTCTTTAAATATTGTCTTTTGCTTTGTGATCTTGAACAGCCTTAAGGAGAACAATTTGGTTTTCATGCTTATTTTATTGAATAAATCTTTATTTTTCATATCCTATTTATATTTTTGATAATATCAGCTTTGCAAATAAACAAAAAATATCACAAATTGAAACATGCAGTCAAACAATATGTTTTATTTTAGCCTTCAGGTTACAAAATGTTTTTTAACAAATAAATAATTCTGCATCAATTTTTTTTATTAGTAAAGCATATTTCAGTAAAGAATACTTTCAAGCAATGAATATAATTTTTGATATTTAAATATTCATCTTATAATTACAAAAAAAAAGAAAAGATAAATAACAGCTACAACCTTTATAAAAGTGTTTTTTTTTTGTTGATAGTGATTTCCTGCTTCACATTATTACACATTCTTTGAATTATTTTCTTCTAAAAAAACAAATAAGTTCAAATAAAATCTGAATGTGAACAATATATACTTATAAAAGAACAAATACATAAGCTATGATTTTCAATTGCAAAATTTTAGCAAAAAGATGAAATCATGAGAATGAAATGATTACTTTCACTACAAAAAAGTTACCTTCTTGACTTGGTTTTAATTTTTACTGACTTTAGTTGAATTGACATAATATAATATACATTTTATTTTAACTTTTTGTCAACTACTAAGTACAAAAACATAAAACAAACACTACATATAGCTACAATTGGGGCATTCTAAGTCAATTAAAAATTGATCGCCTCAGCAAAAAGCCAAATCGATGTTATTCAGTGATGAAAACTGGAAATTTAAAAACAACCATTATAAAAGAATATTAAATAATAAGCAACTACCAAAAGATAAGTGATTACTGACCTTTTTATGTTTATTTTATACTCTGGATAGAAACACACTTATTGATCAACAGTTTTTTTTAAAGCTTATTGTTTTTATTTAGGCTTGATTTTAAATCTCAGGTCATACAACACAGCATGGCAGTCAAATGTCCTACATTGTAAGAGTTTTTTGTATATGTATATACTGAATTATTTATGCAAATTTGATCCCAAATTGATAATGTATAACGACAAGTTTTATCAAGGAAATCAAAATGCAAGCTAATACTTGAACAAAGCATTAAAATAAGAAATTGCCATGCCAACATTTTTTTTATAGGTGTTAGCTAATCTTTATTTGAAGTGCAGAAAACAAGTCAAAATGTGAGTCCAATTAAAATGTGTTCTATATGATTTGGTGTAATGGTAGAATGATAGTCTCAGGATGTCAAGGTCCATGAATCACAAACAATTCAGCTCTGTCACAATTTTTTATAAATTCCTGAGTAGTAAATCATTATTATTAATTTAATATAAAATATCCAAACATTCTGTGTCAGGATACCACATAGAATTGCATAGTACATAAAAAGTACATTATCTTATAATTATCAAGAAAATACAATATTAAAAAATCATTCAGAATGTAAAACTTTGGACTCCTAAAAAAATCCACTCAAAAATAAATAGAAGTATACATAGAATAAAATTTCAAAATGTATTAAATACAACACCAAACTCTATCAATAAAGTCAAATACAAGCTAATAGCCTGATAAAGTTTTTAAGCTCTTTAGGCTTATGATAAACTTGTTTCTGACTGTTGGTTCTTTTCAGGTGAAGTTGCAGAAGTTTTTTGAAAAGCTTTTATCAGTATAATAGCCAAACATAAAATATATTAGATTTTCTATACCAGGACACTATGAAATCCTAAATCGCAATACATAGTAAGATATCTTAAATAGTAGATTATCATGTGATAGCTTGAAAATACAATACAAAAAAATGTATGTCCCAAACACCTGAAAAATATTCTTTTATACTTTTGACGTTATAATTCATATAAATGAATTTCAATTTTTTTTATACTGTTTTATATGTAATTGAATAAATATTAAGTGAATAAACATTGTTAATTTATCTAAGAAACAAATAACTAAAAATGACAAAGAAGTTTAAACTGAGAATTAAGATTTATTCTTGTTGTTAATAAAAACAAAATTAACTTTATTTCTTTGCCAGTTGAATAGTAAATAAGAAAATTTTAGACAAACAGCGATATGAGGTAATTAATGTGCACAAAGAACTTTCACAAACAAAACCCTGTCGTTTCTAGGTTTTAAAGTTCAAATTTTTACATAGCAAAGAAAATCTAAAAAATCAATAATTTATGTTTAATTTTTATTATATAAGTTAAAAAAACTCACATAACTTGCATTTTTATTTACAAAATAAAAGTAAATAAATTAATAAATGTCAGATTTAGATGCTATGATAATAAATAAAATATCATGTGATTTTCTTTACTTACGTTCCACATCTGCATTGGAAGAAGCAATTCGTCCCATTTACTCTAGTCCAGAGTTATCTATTGCAGGTTTGAATAATCAATGAACACTGTAATGGAATATTGTTCATAATGCGGCTAATGACAAGAAGTGATTGTTTGATGTGTGTGTGTGTATATATATATATACTGTATATCAATTATTTAATATCTATTTTTTTTGCCAAAGGATACAATTAGCACACAAGTGATATTTACTAAAACATATAATTGCTGATCTAAGTTATATCTATACATACAATATAATTTAATTCTTTAAGGTAATTGAATCTCAGTCGGTAACTTGGATATTATATAAAAATGTAAAGATGGCTACTAGATATGAAATAGCATGTCTGTTGCTTTTCATTGATTAAAGCAGATAGTCAATATTGGTCTAGTGATTGGAATGCAACATATCTATAATTCGATGATTGCTCAAACTTAATGTATATGGTTCTAGGTTCTGAATATTAAAAATTCAGTACATACTGAAAACTTTGTATCAAGAGTAGTTATATTTATCTTGCTTTAGTGCCATCTTTTGTAAGTTTGAATAATTAATTAATATACATAGTAGAGTGTTAAAAATTTTCCAGCTACAAACTGTTGGTTTTTGCCTTTATTAATAGCTTAAAAACATTTCTTATAGAACACTATTATTTCAACAGACAACTATGTTTGTGTAAAAAAAAAAGCTGAAGAATTCATTTCATGAAAACAAATTTAATAATTATCACATCAAATTAGAAAATCAATACCTCAAATCAATATACAAGTGAAAATCTTTACATAGGTGCAAAAGTAATAGATATATTAAATCAATGGAGTTTCTGCATCCTAGTAATGAAAGTTCCTCACATCACAGATATAGACTGAAATTTTATCATAGATGAGATTAATCCAAAATTCATCAAAAAGCAGAAATATACTGATGTAAATGCCATAAAAACAATCAATATAATATTAATAAAAACTAATTCTATCAATAAAAAAAAAACCTTTAAAAATCACTAGTAAACTCTGCTCTAGAAATAGGTTAATATTCAGAAATGGATCAGTGGCTATCACTAAAATTTATAATAGAGTGTTGCTTTATTTTTTAAACACTTTCATACAGTGATCATAATTTTGGAATCAATAAAAGTCTCAACTAGGAAATATCCAATATAATATATTATACAATTATATCTGCATTTCATTACAAATACTGATCTAAAGTAATAATTATCATTGTTGGAATTTACATTATTTTATCTCTTCTTGACATTGCTTGCAAGTAAACAAACTCTTACAACCAGCAGGTCAAGTTACAATAACAAACTGCTTGCTAGTTTAATTTACCCTGGAGCAACTGATTTATAGCTTGTCTATAGAATTTATTTTACACTAATATCATTAAAATTCAATCTCCAGATTGCTTTGATCATCTAGAAAATGTTCACTTGGGTTGCTATTCTAATACTACCTATTATTTAACAAAAACAACAGCCACAAATATAGCATTGCATTAATTTATAGTTAACAAACTACCACTATATGTTTGATCAGCATAGCAAAAAAAAAAGTATTTATTTTTATTAAAAATAAAAAATATTTTGGCATTTACCATTAGTATTCTAATAATTCAAAACAAAGCAAAACTCTCCAAACAGTAGTACCATCTTGTGCCAACAAGAGCAATCAAAGGATTCCAGAAGGCTTGTGCATAAAATCCCTATCTAGTGTCTACTCATCCAATATCCCCAGACTAGTTTCTGGCTTGTGGCCTTCGTCAGTGAGGAGCTTCAAAGGCCACAAGCCAGAAACTAGTCTGGGGATATTGGATGAGTAGGCACTATATAGGGATTTTATGCACAAGCCTTCTGGTATCCATTGATTGCTCTTGTTGGCACAAGATGGCACTACTGTATGGAGAGTTTTGCTTTGTTTTGAATTGTTTAATAACAATTATGTGCTAGTATGAGATAGTGATCATGTGATGTTTAGTATTCTAATACCTATCATGGAAAGCATATCCCTAGTTACTATTTCGACTTAATATAGTAATAAATTACAATAATATATATTCTTTATTCAAAATTTTTATATTAGTTTTGTATGCACTACAACAACTTTTAATATATATTATATAGTCATTTATGTAAGCAATATATATAAAATCTTTAACTGTAAATACAATAATATTTTATTTACTGTTAAAGATTTTTTTAATATATATATATTTTATAACGGGTATTGTATTTTACATTTAATATATATATGTTAGTATAAAGCATTTTATATAATTTTCTACGATTTTATTAATATGCATATAATTATCATTATCTGAATTTTTTAAAAAAAAAACGATTAAATTTATAAAAGCAGCAGAGAAGATGAATATTATATTTTGTAATTTTTTTAAAAGTAAAATGCTTAAATGATCGTTTTACAAGAGCCAAAATACATCAATTTATATTAACTTATTAATTAATACTAACTTATATAAAATATTAATACATAAAATATTATCTATACAGAATTATATAACTAGTGGAATATCTTTTTCATATTTCTTCTAATTTTAATTCTATTAAAAATATTGATCATCTGGAAAACACTATTTTTTTCCGACTCTACTTTTGAAAAAATCCCAATGGCTTGATCTTTTAAAAATAATGTACTCATTATTAATAATACTAAATCTGATCAATTGAATGCAGAACTATTGCTATGTAGGTTTAATTTTGTCCCAGTCATTGCTGTAATTACCAATGCAAATATAGCATTCAAATTATATAAGTAGTTTATCTACTTGTAAATTCAAGCAATATTTCATTTACTTATTTTCCTACTGCTCATTATCTAGTTGTTAAATATTCTCCAAAACAAAATGTATGATTTGCTTTCCTTGATGCATAAGCTCCAGTGTAAAACTATTTTTTTTCTCTCATGTGTCATAGCATTAGCCCGCTAATCCGGGACAACTGCTTTTAAGGCACCTGTGGTGACCTCTCGACCACCAACGCTTGACTGTAAAACTATTTTTGTTCCTATGAATCATTATTTTGACAGGTTTCAATTATTGTAATAGTAAACTCTCTTGCAATTTCAATTCTAAATTTAGTCATTATTGTCATTATATCTATTTAATGTTGTTATTTTTGCTAAAGCTAGCGGTAATTTTTTTAATATATTGTCATTAGCCAATTAACAATAAGAAATTGTACACTGAAATACTGCTGTATCATCATAAAGTAAATCATAATTTTCACAGAGTGTACTTTGTCAATAAATTATAGATAAAAATAAGGACTTTTGGCTTTTAGCAAAAAACTAATATATATATACATGTGTGTGTGTGTGTTATGAATCATATAATTTAATTATAAAAAAATTTAATACCTATTATTTTAAACTCACAGTCTTTAGCAAAAAAAATATATGTGTATATACGTTAGTTTAAATATCAATTATCATTTGACATTTCTTTTATATATTTTTTTTATTTTTATTTAACAACATAAATAATATTTTCAAGAGTCTTTGCTCCAGTCTTCAAGATTGTGATTATGGTAGTTAACAATAATCTTAATAGCAAAATGCATAGATCTGGAACAATTTAATTTAGTTATAAAATATTTACTTTTGTAGGATGGTAAACAGAATAAATTGATAGAATTCAATAAAAGATTTGGAAATGCCCTTTTTAATCATGTTGATTCTTTTCTTCAGGGATATGGATAGACAATTGTTTACTAGGATTCTTTTTTCATGTATGCATATTGGTGTTAATGATCTCCAACTAATGCATTTTGGCAGATAACAATGAGGTGGAGCAAAACTTGGCTAGCTAGGTTGTTTACTCACACATTTTCATCATTATATGAATCATAAATAAATCTACTTTCTTTTAAGTAAGCAAAATTAATAAAGAAAATTTGTTAAAGTAGCTAAAAGTAAATCTAGAGTAATAAGGATAACAATAACAATGTCCCTGACATCTCACATTTCTCCTATTACATAAGCAATTTCCATAGTATTTTTAACATATTCAATTTCATGAGTCACTCATTGCTAAATTTTAATTGTTACCCATTATGTTCACACATCTACTGAACAATAATCCTTTTCAACTTCTTTTTCAAACATCTTAATAAATGACATTAAATATTAAAAAAATAATTTAAAAAAATTAAACATGTATATGCATAAAAAAAAAGATAAAAATATAAATTACAAATCCACTTCTCAAATTTTACAAATTCATATACACACTTTTAACTAATTTTGTTATTAACATTATTTATAATATATATTTAATATAATTCATTTATCTTCTTTTAGTTTCATATTATTATTAATATTGCATTCTCAATAACATTAAACAAACTATCAACTATTAATGTATCAAAATAATAATAAAAATGAAAACATGAAAATGAAAAAAGAAATAAATTACAGGATGTATCAATTAGTTAGGCATTTAGATGGATGTATGCATAAACAATTATGAGACATTTATTCTTTAAAAAATAAAAATATAATAATTCTTACCCCCCCCCCCCTTTTTTTTTTTTTTTACTATATTATTATTGTCTTAAGGATTGAGCTATTTAATCCTTACAATATACATATAGTATACATATGTGTGTCTTGGGAAATATGAGTGACTAGATATTTAGATCTTAGATTGTTTGAATATCAGATTATTATTGTGAAAAATAATATAAAAGAAATAAAGATAATATAGTGCTTCTCACTGAAAAAGACCAAAACTAGTTTGAAAATTTTATTGATAGTATCTTCTAGTGTATATTGCCCACTTAAATTTATAATAGATTGTTCTGAAATATAGAAGTAATATAAATTATAACCTTTAATGCAGAATTAGAAAAATTCATAAGTATCATAGATAAAGGATTTAACTAGAATGATCTCAAATCTTTAATAGTTTATTATAAAAAAAAAGTGATGGCAGATTTTAAAATTAAAGTCCCTTGCTGCTATAATGGAACTAGGTCTTTAATGAGAGTTTCTGATAAATCCTGTGTATAATAAAAATATTCAGATTTTTCTATGGAATATATATGATAAAATGATATGCAGTTACACTTAAAAGTTATATCACACAAATTGAGTATTGAAAAATTGTTTGTAATAAAATATAGCAGATTATAATCTGTTGTCTTATTGCTTAATTAATTGTGATTTTATACAGTACAAAATATTTTTGAGACCATTTATATTAGAATAAATATGCATACATTTTTATGTTAGAATAAGTATGAATTCTTAAAGAGCAATATAATAAGTCCATTGACTACAAAAGAAAAGTAATTATAATTTTTTTAGCTTTTTAAATTATAAAAATGTTAATTATTACTTTTAAAACAGATCATAGAAGAATTATAATTTATACCCTCAAAGTTAAATCATCTAAACTTTATTTAACTTTAAGCAAATTTGTTATTAAATTTTAATATAGATAAAACAATTGTAATTAATAAAAAAAATTAAAATTGAATAACATGAGACATTTACTAAATTAGTTAGAAGCAAGCAAATGTAATATTTAGTTCCCACTTGATGAAAATTTAAATTATTAAAAATTTATTGCAATTTTAGATAATTTGTTAAGTGAATTATAAAAAAAAAAAAAAGAAAAATGTTTTGAAATATGATTTGAAACAAATTAAATAAAATAATTGCTATTCATTCTTTTACATCTGTTTAAATTATTTTTATGTATATGATAACGTGTAAAGATTGTAAATATTTCAAAAACAAATAAACATAAAAGAATATATATTTTTTTTGTAAGCATAATTAATTTTATAGTTTCTATTTAAATTATTTTAAAAATTTATAGCAAAAGTTTCTTTGTTTAGTTTTAAATCAATTTTAATTTAGATCATTTTTTTAAACATTGTGTATATTATTTTGACTTTATAATTATTATTTCAATTTTATATAATTTTCTTAGCTTGGTTCATCTTTTCAAATTAATTAATAGTCTTTTTTAAAAATTTATATCAGTATTGTCTTTCTCTGACTTTTTTTAAAATATCACTCGCAGTCTTTAATTTAGAAAATTGATTTGTTAGTAAATTACTATAATTTTTATTTTTTGAATTGCTAATCAGTTTTTATGGTTCATATTTAATTTCTTTGTTGTGTGTGTTTGTGCACGCATTTTTTCTAATGATCATGTCAACTAAATTGCCTTATTATTAACGATTATAATATAATAAAAGTCTGTTTAGATATTTTATAGTCTCCTAAAATGAATAGTTTGGCTTTCAAGTCTAACTGATGATTATATTCTTCATCTTAATATAGGATTTAGATTTATCAAAAGATTTAAAACACATCATTTGACTTTCAGAAATAGTAGCCACCATTTGTAGAAGATAGAGAGTTATGATTTAAAGATAATCTGGGTTAATCAGATGGATTTTAATATGCTGGTTAAGCAAAAAAAAATTATGTTTGTAATAAGATGCAGTTTCCACCACAGAAGAAATAAATGACATCATCATATTTAGCAGCCACTAGTAAATAGTATGATTATTCCTACTCCACAATAATAAACCAATCCATAAAACACAAATTATATATATATATATATATATGTCAACAGATGGTGTTCTACCAAAAACACCATCAAGCGTATGTTTACACACACGTCAGAGCAAGCATTCACTATCTCTAACTTTAATTCCACTTTCAGATCATGATTTCAAGCTATTTGCTATCATCAATGAAAGACAGGAATAAGAAACTAGATCTAAACACAAACTCTGAGCGTTTATGAAACAGTTTCTATTCAGCTTGCAAGCGTGAATCTTTTAGACACGTAATGTCTTCAAACTCAGCATAGCATGCCAGATAGCTATATGGGTCTGATATCAGTTCAGCATCACCACATAGTAGAAGCCTCTGCAATATATATCATTGCTAGAAAGACCTCAAAGGTACATTTATGAAAAACAAAAAACAAGTTAAAAACTTGTATGTTTTCATAAACGTCAGAGCAAACTTTCACTATCTCTGACTTTAATTTCACTTTCAGATCATGATTTCAAGCTATTTTCTATCATCAGTGAAAGACAGGAATAAGAAACTAGATCTAAACACAAATTCTGAGCGTTTATGAAACAGTTTCTATTCAGCTTGCAAGTGTGAATCTTTTAGACACATAATGTCTTCAAACTCAGCATAGCAATGATATATATTGCAGAGGCTTCTACTACGTGGTGATGCTGAACAGATATCAGACCCATATAGCTATCTGGCTTGCTATGCTGAGTTTGAAGACATTACGTGTCTAAAAGATTCACGCTTGCAACCTGAATAGAAACTGTTTCATAAACCCTCAGAGTTTGTGTTTAGATTTAGTTTCTTATTCCTGTCTTTCACTGATGATAGAAAATAGCTTGAAATCATGATCTGAAAGTGGAATTAAAGTTACAGATAGTGAATGCTTGCTCTGACGTTTATGTAAACATACGCTTGATGGTGTTTTTGATAGAACACCATCTGTTGACATAAATACAAGCATTAGCAAGTTTTTAACTTGTTTTTTGTTTTTCATAAATGTACCTTTGAGGTCTTTCTAGGAATGATATATATATTGCAGAGGCTTCTACTATGTGGTGATGCGGAACTGACATCAGACCCATATAGCTATCTGGCTTGCTATGCTGAGTTTGAAGACATTACATGTCTAAAAGATTCACGCTTCCAAACTGAATAGAAACTGTTTCATAAATGCTTAGAGTTTGTGTTTAGATCTAGTTTCTTATTCCTGTCTTTCACTGATGATAGCAAATAGCTTGAAATCATGATCTGAAAGTGGAATTAAAGTTAAGAGATAGTGAATGCTTGCTCTGACGTTTATGTAAACATACGCTTGACGGTGTTTTTGGTAGAACACCATCTGTTGACATAAATACAAGCATTAGCAATGTTTTAACTTGTTTTTTGTTTTTCATATATATATATGATCTTTTTGTCTATTTATTTAACAACTAATTTCTTTTAACTTCTAACTGTACTTTTGAAAATATCGTCTTAATAGCAGATGTTCTTTAATATTTTTATCCTTCCCATATCTCATCAAGTCAATCAATAGTGCACTTCTTTCAAGTACCTTTAAGAATGTCTTTTTAAAGTAAATAGAATCACCTCTACTATAAAAAATATACTTAAGTTAACCAATAAAATACATTTTTAGAAAGTCTGTTACCATTAATTCATTTTAACTGTCAAATCTATTAAAAAGTAATTTTATAATAGTAGAATGTATCCATACCTAGCATATTGAAGAACTAATCTATTCACTTTATAATCTTATCATCTTAATTTAGAAACATACAAGCATTCTGAGTTTGTCAAATCTCCCCTTCTATCTTAGAATGTTAACTGACTCATCTTTGATATAGATAAGTTAAACTAATGTTCTTTATAGTCATTATGATTAGTTAAATTGGTTGTATGAATTTAAATATCTATTGCAGTACTTTTCAAACTCATTGATATAGAGGCTGCTCTGAACTATCTAGGAACATTTTAAGCCCCTGAAAGAAAAAATTCTTAATAGATGCAATACTGTTATTATACAATTTTACCGTATTTATATTCAGTTTATTTAAATAACTTTCTTATTTATATTTTTATTATAATACAAAATACTTAAAGTATTATAAATATTACAATACAAAAGTCATTAGTAATAATATAAAAATTGAATGACCCAACAAATGATATTTTAATAACATTTAATATGATAGATGTGTTTGAATATTATTACATAAAAAATCAATGTTGAGTGAAATATTTGACACAGAAATTCTTAGATTTTTGGTCAATGTTTTTATTGATGATCAAGATGTATGCTTATTTTTAATTAGTAATAGTGATGAAAATGCAGTCTTTCCAGATATCTCATCAATACCTAAAGCTTACCCATTTTTAAAATTAAAAAATAGCAAATATAACTTCACAGAGTTGGATATCCCTGTAAAAATGATTACACAAAATTGTTATATCATTAAAAGTTCTAATCTCAATTTTTGTGTCATTATTTAAAGATGAAGAAAATATTTTTTCTGACTTGAAAAAATCATCAATATCATATAAGATTATGAAGTCATGTTTATAAGTTTACATTTTACTTTTAATCTAACAGTCAACAAATGATTGAATCTATTTTGTAGGTTTAATGCATTAATTATTTTAAGTATTCTAATTAATTGCAGAATTTACATCTTTAAATATCTATATTGCTTATTAAGTTATATAATTAATGTATGATTTTATCAAGCAGAAAATGATACATTTTGTTTCATCTAGACACTAATAATAAAATCATCAGAGAGTCAGTTAAGAATTGTACTTTAATGAATTCAGAAACAGACATATATCCACAATATACTCTTTAAAAGGATCCTATATCTCAATATCATTACTACCTAAAGAAATTGTAATGGGAAATTTTATTATTTAATAGCTATTAAAATGTAACACTGCTCAAAGTTTTTTTTTTTTAAATTGAATATCAAATTTTGTATACAATTGATTGGATTTATTATTTTAATGAAATTAGCAATTTATTCTTGGAAAATACCAGTGCTTGATATATTTAACAAACTTATTTTCATAATTGTTTATGTAGTTATAAACGTTTGCATTTTGACTCCTAACTAAGATCTACTATATTAGATGCTATTGTTTTGAATGTGGATATATCCAAGTTTTTTATAGCATTTTTTTTACTAATAAATTGTGCAAAAATTTAATAAGAGCAAACCATTTGATTTTATAATACCAATAACATTATTTCCAATCAATTGGGATTTTGAAATTTAACAACCACTAAAGTCTCCAAGAAAAAAATTGTTGATGTAATGACATTATCCAACAAAAATGAAAGCGTTTTTTTAAAAAAAATATGAACCTAATATTGTAGCATATGCACTATTAAAAGAGAAATAGATTCCATTGATCAAACCATTTCAATATCATTAGCCTTTCAATTATGCATTCCAAGAATAAAAGATAAAAAATTAAATCCCAAAGTAAATTCAATATAATATAATTTCCTTCAAGGATTATTATGCTCTTCCAAAAAAAAAAAACATATACATTTATCCATTGGATTAGAATTTCCTTCTTTGCAAGTCAAATCTTAATAAAAACAGCTATACCAATCTTAAATTTTTCCAGAACTTCATTTGTCAAAACTGGATCTTTATTCAAGTCTTGAAGAGTTATAAACAAGATTGCCTTTTATATAGTCATATTTAAACACCTTTATTACTATCACTATGTACTCCTTCACCAATATTAACAGTGTTAATTCTCCACATATTTATATTGATTTTATGATTAAGATGCAAGACATGAGTATGGCAGGATATATATATTGTGCCCTTTTCTATAGGTCAATGATGGTTATAAATGGTCAATTACTAAAAAAATTTAAAATTAATATTATATAGTATTTAAAATTATAGATTATATTAAGCAGTAAAAGATTAATATGATATATTTAATAATAAATATTGTGATGGTGAGAATTGTATCTAATTCTATATTTTTCTAAATTGTTTTTCAAAATTTTATATAATTATTTTATATAATATAAGTAGCAAATTTATTAAGACAGATAAAAATAGACTAAACACCGGAAATGACTACATGACTGTCTGGAATATTCTATGTGTAAGCACCGGTTTAAATTAATACTAATAATTAAAATATTTAAATAGTATGTTATAGAAGTGGATGGAATTGTCACACATCATAATAAAAATAAGTAGTATACACCTTTATTAATTATTGTTTCAAAATTGTTTTAAAGGTAGTTAAATTGTAATAGATAATAATTGATTTAAAAATAATAATGAGTTAACATTTAAGTCTATTACGTCATGATTTTAAAACTTTAGAAATTGTTTATAAATCCAAGTAGGGATTGACCAATAAAAAAAATAGATCTTGGCAGACAACCAAAATCGCGCCAACTAATTGTATAAACAGGGGAGAACAAAAATGTGTTGACTCCAGAGCAGAGGTAAAATTTTAAGCTCTCTAATTTTTTTCTTTTCTTCAATTTATTAGTCAATTTTATTATAATTTTAATAATATCTTTGAAAGAAACCAACTGACAATTTAAAAATCATCCGAAGAGAATCTTAGAATAAAATGTTTTAAAAAAAAGTTTTTCATAGTAATGTTTCACTAACTTTACAATAACCTGCCAGTGGATTCTATCGAAATATAATCGGAGTTTTCAATAGAAAATGGATAGATTCTTAAAACCAAGTTGTAAATTTTATAATGTTCCAAATATGTTAATGTTATTCGTTGATATAGTTTATATAGCGTATCACTATGAAAGCTGCTTTCATGCGTATAAAATCAATGAAAGGACATTGTGCGCAAAGTTAATGAAGATAATGGAAAATAAAAATAAGTATTATTCGTATAAGAATAAATGGACAAAAGGAATTTTAATATTGAAATAGTTTGAATTGCTTTCTTTAAGATGACTTGAGAAAATACTCTAGAAAATAGTTAAAGATCGAAAGTAGTGTATATAAAATAATAATGAATGAAAGTGAAGTTTACCAAGGAAAACACTTGCCTAAAGAAAAAAAAATATTTTACAAAAGAGAAATATAAAATATTGGATCCATGGAAAATGCAATGGGTACCGTAATTATTAAATAATTGTAGTTTAACTAGAAATAAAGATGCATCAACGCGCCGAGGTAATATTCGCCAGAACATTAAAAAGCTTCATGGGATAACTAAATAAAATGTTTTCTAATAATTTTGGATTAAACACTAAAACTAAAGATCGTCTAAACAGTTTATTAAATGAACTAATTTATTTAAAACTTTAATAAGCATAAAGGAGAACATTCGGACAAAAGAAGAAATAATAAATATTATGGGACTAACCAAGATTTACCATCAGAAAAATATGTGATTATGGTTTGAATTATTTTCTTTACTAATCTAAGTTAAACATTAAGTTTTAGATAGTGATAGAGAAAACAAAATACATTAATTCGTGATATAACATTATATGAAATAATATGTTTTGATTTTGAATTTTAAAATAAAATTGTATGTATGTGGAAATTTGTATATTTGCGATGCTCGAAGAGAAAGAAACCTACTACGAACTCTGATAGGAAGATAAAGATTGTTTTTGGTAACATTTATAATTATTAATGATATATAATGTATGTTTTATTTATTTAGATCAGCTGAGAATCGAATGAATGTAGCACAAAAGTTTTATTATTATTATTGTTGTAAAACGCATTTCGAAAACAACACTCTAAAACACTTTGAGATGTGATTAGATTTTTAAAAATATGCATACGATAATCATTTTATGTGTTATTAATATAGTTCAATATAACCGATGGCTATGTGATGTTTTCTGTTAATTTTCCATTGGGATATTTAAATGTTATTTTAACAAAATGTAGATGTTGAACCTACAGTGTAATAAAGCAAGACAAATTGTTCTTATGGAATAGGGAAATGTTTTTATATTAGCGAATTTTGTTTATTGTTTTTAAAAAGTAGTTAGTATTTTATCGATGTTGGATACAGTAAAAAATCTCGAGAGATAGTTTAGGTAGTGACTTGGTAGTACGTGGTGATTCGGAAACCAAGAGGATGTATTAAAAACTAGGATGCTACAGGGAGTGAAATAATAGGTAGTTTTAGATGTTAATCAGCGTAGTTAACAAAGCCCTACAACTGGTACACATGTTGTCTTGGACAGTGGTATTTTATATATTTCTTGTGAGTCGTACTAGATGTTTGGTAAAGCTGAGTAAATAGCTGCCACATCACGCTTATCACCAAGGTTATTAGACAATGAATGTCGGACCTATTCACACTGTTCCATACATTTTTGAAGTATATTGCGGATAAGTTATCTATCTATTTTCCCGATATCCTATACATCTTTCGCTATCTTTATCTGTATTTCTTGCAACTACATCGTTATATGATAAGTCTATTAAAAGGGAAACAATAGATATTTTAGAATGTATGTCATGCTATTATTTGGAATAAGAATAGTTAAGTGTTAACGAAGAGTAGATTATGATTATTGAAAGAAAGATGCAGATATCCTAAGAAGGGAAGGAGTTAGAGAATTATTTTAATTCCTTTTAAGAAATGAACTATAATTTTATAAAAGTATATCCGAATAGAAATATAAAAAAATATTAAATATAATTTCACATTTTCTTATTGTTAATTATATTTTAAAAAATATAAGTATTGCATATTTAAAAAAAATACAATAACATTTGATAATTATAGTATATGTGAAACTGTAACAGGTGATAATTAAACCCGTGTTATAGTATTATACATGAGTATGGCTTATGGAATAAACGTATTATAGTTTACGAGCATTGGAGAACAAACGTTAAAGTAATAATAATATTTGAATAATATGCGGAGTGACTTATATAAAGTTACAAGAAAATGTAATTTTTCTTTTTAAAAAACCATATTGATTGTAAAATTATGATGTTATAAATGATGTTTATCCACATAGATAATTTATAATACAGTAACTTTAATATTAAAAGGTAAAGAATGGTGTTACCCATAAAATAGTTAAAATAAGTGATATGATAAACCTAATGAGAAATAAATAAATAACTTTTAAAAGGCATAATAAGTTTAATTAACGATAAAAGAAATATAAATGTGTATAATTCAGCTATTGTAGTGTAAAGAAAAATGAGGATATCCCTTGTAAATAGATGTAGATGGATTTGTTTGTTTTATTTTTATTGATGTTAATAAAATTTTAAAATTTGTTTATTAAAACTTGTGTCTGAGTTTTGTTTTCTCTACATCATTGCATGAATTCACAGGGTATGTTCACAACCATTAAACTAAGTATATGATTGTTTGCACAAAAGATAAATAGAGAAGAAAGTTTAATCTTAAATATTTATTGATGTTCTTATAATTAAATAATTATAAAATTGCATTGCGTTACTGGTCATCAATCCATTATCATAATATTTTGCTAAATTATATGCTATTAGTTGCCACTTGCTTTATTTATCAGATTATCTAAACATTGCCACTTATTAATTTATTTTATTACTTAAAGATAAAAAAGGGGATATTAGATTATTAACTAATTTATTACGGTTATAAATTTGCGATGAAAGAAAAGCTGTACTAGTTGGATTAAGCAATGAAGATTGTGATTATTATTGTTTTATTATTAATCTAATTTCAGAGTAGTAGATTATGACATAAAATCCCTTATCATATTTTGCTACCATATGTTTATTAACATATGAATAAATTTAAGAACCTGAGATTATTTCATTTGAGCTAGATGATTACTATTATTATTATTAGAGATAAAAGATTAATACTTTAATTGTTAAATGAGTCTTAGTGATTAGAAGTTGTGGAAGTCATAAGAATACTATGTAGTTATTATGTGTAATAGTAGTATAAGGGGGGATAGTGTTCTTATGCCATTGAGGTGGTATCCTGTGGAATATTGTCTCACTGTAATCTACCTCGTCACCCGTATTTCCACTTCTAGTCTCATGAATTCCTGAATATTTATTTGAGTTAGTTTAAAACAGAACCTAAATTAATTTTAAGAAACTTGAGCTAGTAAAGCATTTAATTGAATATTTCATTAATTATTAGAGCTAGAACCTGGTTAGGTGATTTTCACTATATTATATTTATTTTGGGGGAAGTGGAGATGCGGGAACGGGGCGGTTAGATTATGGCCCTCAACGTGATTGGCCTGATGTGTAGTGGAGCTACACACGATTACAAGGTCAGAATATATATATATGGCAGGATATTTTTAGAGCAACTGTTTTAACTTTTTTCCATTTTTGTGATAAAAAAGGAAATTTAAACATACATACCTTGTTGAATTGAAATTTTTGTTGACAAATTCAGTTCTACAAAACTCATTATTGATAATTGTGTCTGATATATAGATTATAATTAGGTATTTTTAGTTACTAAACCTATCCTTGTCATTTCTTCTTTAGTGCTAACAGCTTGTGCACAAATAAATAAAACTGAATCAGATTTACTATGCATGTTGTTAAAGGGGTGAAGGGGGGAGATGACTGCAAAATCTTATAGTTAATATAGGTTGTTAAAGGGGTGAAGGGGGGAGATGACTGCAAAATGTTATAGTTAATATAGGTTGTTAAAGGGGTGAAGGGGGGAGATGACTGCAAAATGTTATAGTTAATATAGGAAGATGATTGAAAATGATTGGGAATGTTAAAAACAATAAGTTAAAAAATGTAGAGAAAAGGCAGAAAAGACATTGTTTTGAAAACAGTATTTAATGCAGGGGTTCCCAACCTCCTTGGCCCCCATACCCCTTTAGTATTTAGTAAATTATTTAGTAACCTCTATTTATTATAATAAGAAATAAACAATAAGTTTTTACAAAAGCAGTGAAACCTGATTTTTCCCCCCTAACATAGCGGAAAAACTGTCAGCACAAATATATTGTCCTAATACCCATGAAAAGCCATTTGAATAAAAAAATTAATTCACCAAATTCATAATGTCTGTTGTCTTTGTTGGTTCTTTCAAGAATTTAAAAAAAAGAAATTACTCTTTTATTTCATTCTGATGTATATATCTAGTAAAAATAAGAAACCATTCACAGAGACATCAGTTGATTCATCCTACTGTACCCTAATTCTTGCCAGACTTTTCTTCATTTCTTCCATTACCTGACAATTCATTCACTAGCTATTGTAGATTTTAATCAGGTATTTTATTGAACCCTGCAATGATAAAAAAAGTCTATGCAACCACACTGTGTCTATCTCTGAAAACAGATGTGGAATTTTGCTGGTGTGACTTACAGAAAGTATTTATATAGAATAGCCCAGAAATTTTGACAACATAACTATTTTTGGAATATGTCAATAGCATAATATACTTATTTGCCTGCTATTTACCATACCCCTGGATAAAATCCCCATATCCCCTGGAAATACAGGTACATTAAAAACCCCATGATTTAATGCTTTATAAAGCATCACTTTACTCTAGAAGACAGCAGGAGATACGCTTAACTACTTATTGAATATTTATTTATAGTGAGTCCTCATTTCTAAAGGTTGATTCATTATCCTTTATCTCTATCCTAAGTGTTGTACCTAACAGAAAGATGGCATACATTTATTACTGTGAGACTAGGGATTATCCGATGGTGTCCATCATCATATTAACAAAACTATATTTAATTATTATAATATTTTATTAAAATGATGAAAACTTTGGAAAAGCAAAATGTGATGGATATCATCAAGTTACAACTAAACAACCAACAAAACAATATATGAATGTAGTTATAAATTCAGTAATAATTTAGGAAAGGAAGAGTAGGTTGATGATTATTTATTTGTGATATTGAAAAGTGCTGGACTAATATATTTTAGACAATCAACAGATAAACTCCCACTTCATTCTTTCTTTTATCATTATTTATTTCTCTCTGAAAAAAAAATATAAATTTTTTACCCTGTGGAAAAACATCAGTGCTGAAAACTGTTTGAACTTTTTATATTCACCTCAACAGTACTTAAAACAGGCAAAACTATCCATACAGTAGTTCCACTCAGTGCAATCCAGACTAATCAATGGATTCCAGAAGGTTTGTGCATAAAAATCCCTATCTAGTGCTTACTCATCCAATATCCATTGATCATGTGGTATTTAGTGGCCAACAGTACTTCTTGAGACCCACTTGAAATTGGTAATAGATGCTTAATAATCATTAGAATATAAATATTTTGACTTTTAAATCAAAATTAACTTTAATATTCTATCAAATTTATTTCTTCTAAGATAGAGATGATTCTTTACACAAGTAGATTCAAAGTTTGATTTGTCAGAGAAGATGAAATGAGAAACCACATATTAAATCAAGGCTCTACCTTACAGAATACTTGATACTGAATGTATAGTGCTCTTTCACTACATTCTAGGTCAATCTTAGTATTACTTGGTACATTTTACCAGGATTTCTTTTTTATTATTTGATTAACTATTTCCATTTTAGTCATTCTTTGGTGCACTAGATATATAATTATATATGATTAATATCCAGAAAGATATCCAAAAAACAGTTATTAATAAATTTCAGTAAATAAGAAATTGTGACCTAAAATTGGCTCTATTAGATTGGATCTTTTCTTTTAGACACTGAAGCAATATGTTGGCTCATATTCTTACCTTTAAATTCTTTCCTATTTTGTCAATGAATTCTTATTATATTCAGTGAATACATATTTAAAAATTACCATATAATATTTTTTTAGTGGCTACTGTATAGAAACTTTTATAAAATCGTTAATTAATAGATAAATTAAGAAAAAAAGATATTTACATATGTATATACTTTACTCAAATGAAGGAAATATATTCACTCAATCACTCTGTCAAAACGAGAAATGAAGATGATGGCAGACAAAAGATACAATATTAGACAATATTAAAACCATGTATTTTAATTATATTTGTTTGAATAAATAGCAATAGCTATTTTTGTGATTTACATTATGGATTTATAAAATTAATTTAAAATGACTCCAAATTACAAAGCTAATAATGAGGCTCTAACCTTAAGACTGTGCACCTAAAATGCGACAGTAGGGACCTTTACAATTCTAATTACAAGATTAACGATTTTAAAAGACCACTCTTGTCTTTTAAAGTCATTAATCTTGTGTTTAGATTTGTAGAGGTCCCTACTGTCGCATTTTAGGCGCATAATCTTAAGGTTATAACCTTAAATTACTTACATAATGAGTATGCGCTTTACAAATTATTAATTAAAGCTAATAATGATAGAAATTCCATGAAACTTAAAAAATCATTAAGTACATTATTTTTAAATTCATAAAATATTTTAGCCTTATAAAACTATCTCTTGCAAATGGCTTGATGTTATTTGTTTTTTTTATAGATTCAATGCTCTCTATCTATTGGAATATTTTTCTTTGTGTGTATCTTCCACGCATAAATTTAATAGTTTTCAATCTTTACTAAAATAATTGTATATACTGCAGATATACTTTTCATAGTTTAGGAGCACAAATAATTCAACTATTTTCTTGATGCTTTATTTTGACTGAAAAACTAACCAGTTTCAGCATATGCTAAATTTATTTTAAAACTAAACAATTTTTTTAGGCTTTGACAAATTGCTACCATCTTTAATAAATTTGAATTGTGATGCATTTCAAACAAAATTTTAATTTTTGAATTTGCATGAGCAATACATGAATGAAAATTCCGAAATTATAATTGGAGCATCATTGAATGCTTGAGCTGCAATAGGCATAAAATTTATAAATTTCCAAAAGTTTTATTTCATTTTTTTTTCAAATTATCAAATGGAAAAAACTCCAAACTATATTTAATAATTATGTGATACGAACAAAAATTTAACAAACAATAAAAATAAATATAAGAAATTTGAATATTTATAAGTATTTTAAATATAAAATAAACAAATATTTTTATTTTTACAAAAAATAATTTTACATATAAATTTACAACTACATGTAAATTCATCTATTAAAGATAACAAAATATAAAAAACATAGAATTACATTTATAGTTAAGTCACCAACACACAAAATACATCCTTATATTTAATTTAAAAATAAAATAAATATTTACACACTTTTTAAAAAATATATTTGTAATAGTAATGATTTTAATCATTTTTATCATCATTTTCAACAATTATTAATCCACTACAGGATGGTGACTATGGCTACTAAAAAACCAAAGACACCAAAATGTAAAGATGCTGAACTGGGTTTAGATCTATATAATTATACAAGTGAATGATCTTGGATTGAAAACATTATTGTGATTTCATTTTGGACTCATAGCTTTATAGTTAACTAAAATATTAAAAGGTGGTTGCTAGAGTGTTGCATTAGTTCCCAAGATTTAGGTGCAGTGTTTTTAGATCCAAGCTCCTGACTGATGAAGGCCACAAGCTAGAAACTAGTCTGGTGATATTGGATGAGTAGATACTAGATAGGGATTTTATGGACAAACTTTTTTGCATCCATTGATTATTCTGGTTTGCCCTCGGTGGCATTAGTGTGTGAAGAGTTTTGTCTCTGTTATAACAGATTGTGTAAGCATAGGAAATAATGATCATGTGATTTTTAGTGGTTAGGTGAAAATCTCTCCAAGTTTAACCAGTTTTTTTTATATTTATAGCCTTTCTTATCATAACACACCAATAAACTATTTTATTTCATCCATATTTTGAGATTCTATTTATACATATATAGTAATCTCTTTAGCAATATGTTTAGACTTCTTCCATTTTGGTCTCTTAATTTTTTCAATCATGTTAATGATAGTTAAAACAGGCAAAACTCACTATACGTATTGCAACACACAGCAAGCCAGAAACTAGTCTAGGGATGTTGGATGAGTAGGCATTAGATGGGGATTTTATGCACAAGCCTTCTGGCATCCATTGATTACTCTAGCTTGCTGTGTGTGGCAATACATATAGTGAGTTTTGCCTGTTTTAACAACAGTTATACACAAGCATAAGAAGTGGTGGCCATGTGATGTTTATTGGCTTAAAACCAATACTTCCTAATAGGATAGTGGTGGCTATGTTTATTAAAGAACCAAAGACACCAAAATGTATGGGTACTGAACTGGGTTCCTCACTGACAAAGGCCACAAGCCAGAAACTAGTCTGAGTATGTTGGATAGCTAGACACTGGATGGGGATTTTATGCACAAGCCTTGTGGCATCCATTGATTAATCTAGCTTGCTTGTGTGGCAATATGTATAGTGAGTTTTGTCTGTTTTAACAACAGTTATATACAAACATAAGAAGTGGTGGTCATGTGATGTTTATTGGCTTAATGATAGTTGTTTATTCTTTCATCCATGTAGTTCAATTGTGATCTCTTACTCCTATTACATATCTTTTTATATTTTGTTCAATAGTCTGAATTATTGCTCTACTATTAAGTATCCATGTCTCAGATCCATATGCAAGAACTGGTAAAGCATATATTAAACATTTATATTTTCAAACACAGACATATTTACTTTTAATATTGAAATTATTTCTGTCAAAAACACTTCATCCAGGTGTAATTTTATGATTAATTTTATCCATTACATTTTCATCATATTAATAATCTAACCATAGTATTAGTAATTGTTAGTTTTTAATTCATGTTTATCAATTTCTGTTTTTTTCTTTTAAAAAATTTGATTAAACAATATTTTAGTCTTTTTGATATTTATCTTTTATCCTACTTTTTTATTTTCATCTGATAATTCTTACAATATTTTCTAAAATTCTAAAGCAATATTAGTAAAACAATCACCTGCTAAATTTATATTACTTGAACAATATCCATTTATTTTTACTTCAACTTTCCATTTTAATCCACAAAATACTTTTTGTAAAACTGCTGTAAAATCTTTACATGATATGAAACTATTCTATCACCCTACTTTCACAATGTTAATGTAATCACTGTTGTAGTATTCTGATATTTTTTTTTCAGAATGACCATATCCTGAATCCATATCCTGATGATCCAATGCTTTAATCATCATAGAAAAAAACTTACAGAATCAAATGTCTTTTCATAACTTACAGATCCAAAATATTATAACTCATATTCATTTGTTCTTTCTATAAATGATTCTATAAATATTTCTGAAGTCATAAACAGTCATAGATTAGCTTTTAAAATTATGTGTATATATAAAGCTGATTAAAATTAAACAAATAGAACAATAAATCACAAGATAATATTAAATTCATAAATTCAAAAATAATTTAGTTTTACTTTGAGACAAAAAACAAAACAAAAAAACTAAATACTTTGAATTTTTTTTTTAACATCTTTTTTCAATTACTTAGTGAGTTTTAAAATATATTTTCTGAATGAGTGGATTATTAGTTTTTTATCCTATATTATATTAATAGTAAATGAACGGATTATTCGTTTTTTTCATCCTATAATGTATTATTAATATACTTTGAATAGTAGTTTACTTATCTACCTTCGCCACTGATTATAATTTAATCTAAAAAGTTTCATATTTATCTCATTCTTTCTTTAAAGTTAGTTTGAAAATAATGGCAATATATTAATTTTGTTATATGGAGCAACAAGGGCTCTGAAAGCGCTAAGTCTGTAAATTAGAATATATATACAAAAGCCTACAAATTATTACTTAAAAAGTTTCACCGCAACGCATCAGCGTATTATTAATAATTATTTAAGTAAGAAAAAAAAATTTTCTTTATATTATGCTACTTTTATTTTTAATTGTTAGAATATATATTAAATTTTTGTAGAAATATCAGCACCTCCCCTCCCTCCAAAAAAGAAAGCATCTTTCTTAATATTATGATTTGGTTTCACTTTTAATCCTTAGAAATGTATATAAAAATAAATATTAATAAAATTATTATCAACATATTTATTATCATTAGAAGTACGTAACACAATTAATGGAAACTTTGTACATAATACTGAATTATAAACAGAAGTCAATGGCTACATGAAAGAGTTTACTGTTAACTGAAAAGGCTTCCATTTTGAGTCTTAAAAAAAGCAGTCAAGCAAATTCTTAATGTTCGCATTATAAATTCTTGTTGTTGCAGTTGTTATTACTACGTGATTTTTCATTTAGTAAACGAACATGGATGGGCATCAATAGGCATTAGACAATATGTTGAGTTTATTGATTTTTTATCTCTGAATTTAAGATCAAAAACCCTACGGTCTTACTTATCAGTTGCTAAATAGTTCTTAATTAAAATATAAGTTGAGTTTTCTTAAAGGCAGGTTGAATATGTTGGTGCAAATAAACGTTTTCTTTTATATTTACAATTATGACAGACAAAACAAAGTTATAACACTCATTTATATGAAGTGATAAAGTTGTCAACTAAGGCGATGATTGGGCCAAGGCAAAGGGTGCTAAGAATCCCTACCCCATCGCAGACCCATGTCATTGATATTTTATTTTGGTACCTACAACTACAGATCACTTTCAGGTGAAACAACATTCCACAAATTAAAAGAATTGTCTAATATTAAATGAGATATTTTTGAAGTTTATGTATTTAAATAAAATGAAGAGACAATTGATTTAAAAAAGTAGACAGGCAATTTCCTATAAAGTCACAAATAGAGAAGCACAAGAGATATATTCATTATAAATAAAAAGTGGAAGAACAATAGTGTTGATATTGATAGCATATCAGGCACAGGGGAAGATTACTTATCTAAAGTAATGGAAAATGCCAAATAAAATAATCCAGGTTTAAGCCCTAAAAGTTCTCATTGTGATAAAAAAGTAAAGGATTTTTACAAGGTTGTACCAAATGCTTTTGATCAGACTAAACTACATTTTAAAATTGTCTTGAAAGATTTTAATATTAGAACTGTTAAACAAGTGAAAAGATGAAATGTAATAGGTAAATTTAATAATGGTTATAGAAATGAGAGAAGACCCACAAAAATAAAAGCTTGTTGAGCAATTGGCAAATGATTATTGTGTATGACTTACAAGCTTAAAAGAATTGAGTCATGTGATCTATGACTCTTATTTTGACTGTATATTATGACTTTTTTCTGTGAGAAAAAAGCTAATTGCAAATGGATATAAAAGCATGCAAATGAAGGTACATCGGAATTGGATTATATTTGACTAGAAGAAAATATCTATTTCAAGATTGTAAGGTTTTAAATTATATTAAGCAGAAGTAGTGATCATTTATTATTGAAATATAAAATAAGTGTTAGTAGAGGGAATGGGAGTCAGGATTTTTCAATCTATTTATCCTCTATTCCATCTTAAGCAACTAATGCACATGGCCACACACATGCAAAAAAGATACATGACCCCTAATGTACATATTTCATGCATGACCAGCACTCATCAGTTGGGCCAGATCATAATCTCCTACACATCTATACAATCAGTGCTCAGTTATAATTAAGATAGCAGTTTCTCAAACTTTAATGGACAGTTAATCTTCTCATCCTATCAACAATTCAACCATTCATTTCATTAAAAAACCAATAATGGAATGCTCAAAGCTCTTATTGGATTTGATATTACAGTCATACCAATGTAGACATTATGTCAATCTAACTCCTCATTTTATTGGACAATTATGTATCCATATATTAACAAAAAAGGGGTGGCTGAACTTATAGTAAGATGTAATCTACTTCCCAGCCCAACTGATGAGTGCTGGTTTTGCATGAAATACATATATTGGAAATCATGTATTTTTTCATAAGTGTGTGGTCATGTGTATTGTGTGTATTGGTTGCTTGAGATGGAGTGGAGAATAAATAGACTGAAAAATCCTGAGTTTAAACCCCTTTACTTACATATATAAAATATTCAGTATAAACAAGTTACACACTGAATTAGAATTAAATGAGTGTTAATATAACATTAGAAAAATGCAAAATAATGGCTAAAAATTATTTTTGAAATTCAGTATTAACATGTGATATTCCTATCTTTGGAAACATTCCAATGAAATTTAAATTAGAATTTTCAAATGGTTTTAAAATATTGAAAAGATTTTAAAGATAGTTCAGACTTGGATGAAATTGATAACTAATACTATTCTAAGAAGTGCAACGAAAGTAGTTGCTATAAAAAGCAACATTTTACCAATAAATTTTTTACTGACATAGGAGAATCTAAGAAGACAAAAAGGAATATGAACATTTAAAAAAAATGATCTATTAAAATGAATTGAATATCCATAATTTTATAATGCTATAAAAAGAGTTAATAATAATAAAAAATATAACTGTGAATTGGCAAGGAAAGCTATGGACAAGAATAAAATCCTCAGATGTCAAACAACATCTTGTTATTGAAAGATGTTTCAGCAAAAAGAAGACAAAGTTGTAACTGTTATTAAAAAGAGAGGTGACATCAAGAAATTTATAGAAAAGTTTTATAAAGAAATTTATAGTAATGGACAGGAAAACCAAGTATGTCCTATAATCATATAACTCCTACATCTTCTAAATTGTTAAATATTTTAAATAAAGAAGTGAGGCATGAAATTAAATTTATAAAGAAGGAAAATCTCAAGGAAATGATTGAATTATTAGTATTTTAAAATAAGCGGATAAAGAAATAGAAAAAAATATTGGCAAAATTATATATTAAATGTCTAAATAATAAATAACCATTAGAAACCAGTCAACACTTAGACAATCCCAATATAGATAACAATCAACAATCTCAAACTGTTGTCAAGGCAACCTCCTTTTAACAATAAAGATAAATGATAAATGTATATCAAATAATTATAATGGGAGAATGCAGTAATAATATTGATATTTAAAAGAGATGATGAAAATATTAGAAAATGCAGACTTATCAGTCTTTTATTAGTTCTATACAAAAATTTTACCAATATCATTACAAGTTATCTTCAGAGAACTTTGAATTTTAAACAACCAAAGGAACAAGCTGGATTTAAAATTGGATTTTACATAGTAGACCACATACAAATGTTGAGAGAAGTTATAGATAGGACCAATAAATAGGAGTTACTATTAGGCTTTGGATTTATAGATTATGAAAAAGCATTTTATTCAAATAAGTATTTCTACAATGACTAAAGCTTTGGATCATCAACATGTAAATTCAGGACTTTAACATATTTTGAAAAATATTTATCAAAATACAACAGTTATTAAAACAGACAAAACTCTCTATACATATTGCCACTCAGTGCAAGTCAGATAGGCAAGATTGGTTTTAAGCCAATAAACATTACATAATCACCATTTCTTATGCTTGCTTATAACTGTTATTAAAACAGGCAAAACTCTCTATACATATTGCCACTCAATGCATTGAGTGGAATGGCAATATGTACAGAGTTTTTCTTGTTTTAATAACAGTTATAAGCAAGCATAAGAAATGGTGATCATGTGATGTTTATTGGCAAAATACAACAGCTATAATTAGTTTACATATGGATAGTAAGCAGATTATCATTTGACAAAGGAAGCTCTTATCTCAAAAACGATAGTTTTACAAAGAACTATTTTATAGATTAAAGTGAAAACTAAAGAAATAAAAGTAAACAGAGATTATTTAATTTGTCTAAATTTTGAAGATGATTGCTTCTTTTTGCAAATAATGCTTCAGAGTTTCAAGAAATATTGCAAGAATTATCAAATAAAAGTAAGAAAGTAGGATTAAAGATAAATACTAAAAGATGAAAATAATGTTCAATAGACTTTCTCAGAAAAAAAAGTAAAGATTAATAATCATAAATTATAAGTTAACAGTGACAAATACCTTGGCCAGATTATTAATGCAGATGGAAAGACAGTAGATAAAATTGATCATAGAATTAGACTTGGGTGGACTGATTTTCATAGAAATAATTTAGTATTAAAAGAAAATATATCTACATGATTGAAAAGAAAGATTTTTAATAAATATATTTTATCAGTTTTTATTTATGAATCTGAGGTCTGGACTCTTAAAAAAAGAATGATACAGAGACTTCAAAGTACTCAATGAAGTATGGAAATATCCAAGATATATGAGTAAGAAATCAAAAACAAAGACTATAGGTGAGAGAAAAAAGCAATTATTACTGACATCATTGAAAGAATTAAGAAATTAAAATAGAGTTAAACTAAACATATTGCTAGAAAAATTATAATCATGGTCATTTAAGGTTTTAAATTGTATTTCAAAAGTTTGTAAAAGGCCAGGAATGAGACTACATGTGGGATCAGTGGATGAAATAAAAAAGTTTGCTTGTGTTATATGGAGAAGAAAACTATGAATAAAAAGAAATTGGATTAAACTTGAAGAAACCTTCATCCTGCAGTAAATTAATTATGCAAAAATGATGATGATGAAACTAAAGTCTAATGTTCACTTTTGTTTCATTATCATTATATATTTTTGGAAAAATTAAAGTATATAGTAGCTACCTGTCTTTAATGATAATCATACGTTCATCATTTAATTTGATAGATTTGCTTTTAATAGTAATAAATACAGATATTGGATTAATAATTTTATCTTTATTAATTTAGAACGGGAAAATGTTTCCATTAAAAACAGTTTGCTATCTATATGATGTGAAAAATCACCCCCTCCTCCTCCAAAAGGCTTAAAAATAATAAAGAAATATTAATCAACCAGTCCTCATTTCTCTAAAATGTTCTAATAGATCAAATACATTTATTAGCAAAATTGTATCTGGGATTACTCATAACATCTGCTTTCAATATTTATTTACCATTTACTATTAATTACCTCAATACAAGTCTTCTGTGTCTTAAACTCATTAGCACTTACATTAAAGCAAATATATTTCAACAGACCTGCAGCAATGAATAGCCCTTCGATACGTATATACTAGCAATGTTATGTTTTTTATTAATGAATTTACCATTGCAATACATAGATCTTCCATATGTCTTGAAGTTTAATTTCCTGACAGGAGTTATCTGTAAAAAAATTGGATACTAAAGCAAATAAAATTAAGTGGAATTTGTCTTTGCAAAAAATCCCAAAGCATTTATCCACAAACACAGCATTTAAAATTTACCTTTAACTCGGTTTTGAATACTATTACTACTAAACTATTCTTTAACAATCAATTTAAAATGAAATCAGATCTTAAATGCTAATTAAAAGATCAAATAATTACTTTATATTCTAAAGATATTTTTATTCACCCAATACATTTTTGCCCATACCCTATAAATACAAAATAGATCTAATTATATATCGGTCTATTGTCATCATCTAACGTCTTTTAAAAAATCAAAACTTTTATTTAAACTTTTAAAACATATTTAATTATTAATAATAATACACAGGCTAGTATATAACAAAAAGAAATTAAATAAATATATCAGTATTAACAACTGAAAGACATACACACATGCATTGTTGTGACACACAAACGGCTAGAAATAAAAATAGCTCAATTTACTACCACATTTTCTTTATTGTCTGACAATATATGTAATACATTCACTTTCATAATTGAAATCAATGTATTTTACATTGACATTTATATAATAATAAAATTACAGAAAATGTATACATGTTAACAAAATGCGTACATATTTATGTACCATTGCCAAAGAATTAAAAGGGTAATACTTATCAATCTGCTATTTGTTTTAATATAAAACAAAACAATATAAATTGTACTACTATTCAATGTTTGAATTAGTATGTATTTCAAAGTGATATTTAAGAATATTAAATATTTTAGATTTTAAAACAAAAATGATTATGAATATTTAAAATTACAAAAAAAAAATATCCAAGGATAAAATATTTATAGAATAAGATCTTTTAAAACATATACAATTTGTATTCCCACTTATCATTTATACTTAAAGGTCATGGAAATTCATAGAATTTTATCAGAATTTTCAAATATATATTCTTTTCAAGTTATTTTTTCTGCCAGTTTTTTTAGTCAGTATCCTTTATGGCTGGTTTTTTAAAAATTTACCTTGGATTTTCTGTCTTCTTTAATATTCATTATCTTGCAACAGACAATATATTAAGTACAGGTCAATTATTTCCAAATTCATGATTTAGCTGACAATGACATTTTTTTTCTTAGATATCATGAGGTTTAGCTGGATGCCCTTTCTTACCCATTGTTGGATTTACATGGTTGTTAAAAAAACAAAAATCCAAAAAAATAGTGATCTATATGGTAATGTTGATAAATTTATTTATTTCATTTAAGAATATTATAACTTTAAAGATATGGACAAATTATAATAAATGACACACTTCTATCTACTGTAGCAATGAACTATTATATTGCCAACTTTAGCTTCAGTTTGGAAAATATTAATAAATTATTCTCTCTTATCTCCTGATACTTCTATCTAAATCTTTACAATCTATTACTTTAGTATGATTATCTGAAGATCTAAAGTGGAAAAATAAAGACTGACTACAGTTAATACTTCTACTTGCATTAAACCAACTGCCCATGTGATCGATTTTATTTGATAAACATGATGTTTTAAATGTAATTCATTAAACACTTTAATTAAGTACTTTTCACAGTTAATTATAGATGTACACATTAATTATTTTGTTTTAATTGATTTGTAGTATTTATGATTTAAGTTTACAAATCTAAGTTATAAACAATTTTAATTTATAATCGGTCTTAATAAATTTTATTCTGATTACATATGTGATTATAAAACCACATTTATCTATCTTTTCATATTTTGACATCACAAAAAACCTTTTTTTAATTTTAATATCATTTAATTATTTTAATTTTTGCAGAATTACTTTAAATTTATCTTGAAATAACTACTGAAAGCTGATTATCAAGAGAAATCTTTGATTAGATTTAAAATAGATATTGTCATATTTAAAAAAAATTATTGTCACAATTTTGGGTGCCATTAACTGTTTAAGGTCATCAAGTGATGCTTCTTTTAATTTTGGAATTAACCAGAATATAAAGTATTATAATTTTTTTATTATTATTTAAGTTATACAATAGGTAATTTCTTACTATAAAAATATAACATGAATTTAAACATATATTTTGACAAGGTTTTGCATTAACATTTTATTTTATTACATATTTGAACAACAATAGGTTTAGACAAATAAATAATATCCTTTCATATATGTGTATGATTATGTGTGTATTTAGATTGTTTAAATGTAAAATCACATATATTTTTAAAATAATATTGTTATTAAAGATATATAAAATGTAATAATCTTTTTATTAAACAAACAAATGTACTTTTTAAGAAGAAATTGTAAAACATTGTCATTATATATTTTAAAATATTTTGTTTAAAATTTAAAAGAAAACATTTTGTTTAGAAATGCTGTTTTACTTAATGACTTATAATTAAAGTGTAATAATCATTCAATGGATTAAAATGGTTAAATTTTAATCAATCATTAGATACTGTATCTAGATCAATGATCTAAGTGTTAAGTCAGTAAAAAAATTATATAATTGCCTGTGATCTAACTTAAGACCCACTTTCTCTAAATCTCTTTCACTTTAGTTGGTGTACTGCATTTTACAGTAAATAAACATTAACATCTAATATATATATATATATATATATATTAGATGTTAATGTTAATTTACATTAAACACATTTTATATATATATATATATATATATATATATTTAAAAATGTTTAATGTAAATTATACAATGGAAAGCTACTAACTTATTTAAACAACTGAAAGAAATAAAACTTACTTTAAGTGGTCCTGCATTGGTGGTCGAGAGGTCAGCGTGACTGCCTTGAACTTGCAGGCAGTTGCCCAGGTTGTGGGTTCGTGTCCCGGCCGATGCTATGACACTTAAAAAAAAATTATAAAATGCATATGCAGTTTTATTATGTGGATTAACATACATACATATATATGTGTCTATTTGTGTGCCAAGAAATAAATAATTTGCCAAGGTTATGACCAAATGAATAATGATTTGGATTTAATAAATAACAATCTAATTATTTTAAGAAGGATTAAACAACCCTTGTTATTTTATGTTGTCTAAAATGCTAAACCTCATTACAACTTGCTAAGGATTATTTGTTTAAAGAAAAAGAAAATAAACTCTTGGAATGATTGTATCTTTAAAAATAATATCACAATTTCATAGATTTTCTTCACATGAATTTAACAGAAAAACTAGGATAATTGAACTCTATATATAGGGACTTCGTTTAATATTTATTATTCAAATGACAGGTTGACTATCTTGTTTATTTCATAATTATTTGCATTATCATTGTTTTAAGGTCATTTAATGTATATATGTGTGTATGTGGATATATATAAATAAACAACCAGAAAACAATCTTAATAATTTTAAAATAAAATTTAAACAGTTACAGCAAACTTTTACTTAATGACTTATTTTCATTCAATTGTAGATGATCATAAGTATAATATTTGAAATATTTATAAGATAAAGAAATGATTATTATTTGGGATAAGTAATAAGTTGTTCATAAAATAACAATGATTATCTTATTTGTGATATAAATGATCAGTAGGGTAACTAAAACATATTAGTATTTTCTTTTGTACATTTAGTATATATATTCTGACCTGTCTCTCATGCATCCTCACTTCAGAATAGTATATGATATAAAATAAAATGGGTTTTATCTCAGTTAATAATTAATAACTAAAATATTCAGCATTAAAATTAAAATATTTCACTAGCTCAAATTTAAAATACGAATAAGGTTCAGTTTATAAAAATAAATTAAATAAATATTTAATATTTTCATGAGACTTGAAGTGAAAATACAGGTGACAAGATAGATTACATTGAGCCAATATCCCACAGGATACTACCTCAATGGCATAAGAACACTATCCCCCTTTATTACTATTTCAAATAACAAACTCATAGTATTCTTACGACTTTAATAACTTCTACTCACTAAGATTAAACTAATAATTAATAATAATCTAGCTCAAATAAAATAATCTCAGGTTCATAAAGTTTATTCTAAGTTAATTTTAAAAATATGGTAGTAAAATATGAGAAGGGATTTTATGTCATAATCTACTACACTGAAACTAATAATAATAAATAACAGTAATAATATTCTTCATTGTTTAACTAATTCTATATAACTTTTCTTTTTTCTATAATTTTATTACCATAATAAAATAATATAATATGATCTTATATCTTCATGTAATGATATAATAAATACATGGTAGCATTTTAATAATCTGACAAACAAAATATGTGTGGCAACTGATAGCATATAATTTAATATAATATTGTGATAACTGACTTATGACCAATAAAATAATGTAAAATTATGATTATTTAATTATAATGAATACTAATAAAATATTTAAATTCTTAAAATAATTTTCTACTTATCTTTTGTGCAAAATTATATATTTGTTTAAATTATTATGCATATATCGTGTTTTCATGCAGCGATGTGGAGAAATAAATAACTCGGACACAAAGTTTTTGAAATAACAAAATTTAACAAAGTTTATTACTAACAACAAATAAATAAACAATTTATTTACACTATTTACAGTGGATATCCTTAATTTTTTTATTTTACAGTTTGATCTACCGGGTTATAAAAAATAATTTATATTTCAATTATATCTTTATTTAGATTTAGGACAAAAAAAAAGTTACTATTTGGTTTCTCATTATGATTAACTTATTACAAATATATTTATCTACTTTATTAGCAACAGCATTTTATCCTTAATATTATTAAACTATCTTATTTTAAAAATTCATACTTAGAAAAAAAAAATTCTATAGAAAACAAAATTTTATAATGAGTATGGATTTCTCAAGATATTTTAAAATTTCATCTTGCAGTCAAAGATGTTACACAAAATATTATCCCAAATTCAGTACTAGATTTTAGTATTTATCACACAATGTTTTCTAATCATAATATATTCTTCTTTAAGCCCTACTTTAGTATGATATAAGTGTAATCATCAATATATGTCTGTTAATCCATAAATAAAAATATACTATGCATATTGTTTACATAATTTACTTTGTACTATTGTATTTTAAAAAATATGCAATATTTATTTTTCTCTTTAAAAAAATAATACTAAAGCATTTAAAATTATTATCACTTTAAAGAAAATATCTTTGTTTAGATGCTTTATTTTAAAAAAAATTATATTTCATTTCCGAAATAAAATTCAAAATATATTCTATGATTTTTTTCTTTCCTTAGGATACTTTGGATCTTCAATTTTAAGTTATAATGTCCTATTCCTTCTAAGCAAATAAACCAATCTTATACAAAACGATAGCATAACCTAAGTTCTAAATTATTTATCATTTCTTTTAAATATATCTTACTGAATGATGCAGTTACATGAAATAAAGATAGCGAAAACAGATGCATAGGATTAAGGAAGAAAGCTAGAATATTACTCTTAACATATCTCAAAATCATGGTACAGTGCGAAGAGGTATGACATTTACCTGCCTAATATCCTCTAGTACAGGGATGATGTTAAAGCTATTTCTTCAGCTTTATTAGAACATCAAATATTTAAAGAAATATAAACACTGTCCAAATAACATGTGTATCAGTCATAGGGCTTTATTAACTATGCTGATATTCACATAAAGACTAAATATTATTTCCATTCCTTATAACATCCTATTTCTTAAAACATCATCTTGGTTTCCTGTTCACTAAGTACTTCCAAGCCACTATCTCAACATTATTTCTCAAGATTTTCCACATCTTACATCGATAAATAACTATCTGCATTTACAAAAACAATAAATAAAATTCATTAATAGTTAAATAATCTTACGATTCATAAGAAAAGTCTGCTTACTTCATTATTCTATATGTCTAATCATATACAATCTAGTCTTGCATTGGTGGTCGAGAGGTCAGCGCGACTGCTTTGCACTTGCAGGCAGTTGCCCGGGTTGCGGGTTCGCGTCCCAGCCGATGCTATGACACCTAAAAAAAATCATATACAATCTACTTAGACAATATTTGAATATCCAATGACATGAAAATTTTAAAAGAATCACATAATTATTTTTTATGTTGGATTATATCACTAAATAAAAAAAATAATCGTCATATGCATATTTTCAAGTCAATCCTATCTCATAATGTTTTTTAAAATGTTGTATAAAATGCGGTACATATAAGTAAAAAAAACTTTTACACTTCATTCTTCTAATTTATGGATGATTTAAAGAAAACAAAAAAATATACATTATAAATTATCAATAGTTATTATTATTACCAATAACCTTTATCTAGTCATCGTGTTCAGTAAGCTTTTCTTCATCCACTTGAGCATTGCAGATATAAAAAATTCACACCCATACACTTTATATTAAAATATTTTTAGCTAAATTATTAGATTGTTATATTATAAAATTTTAATATTAATAAATTAATGTTTTTATGTTTTTCCTAATCTTATATAAAAAATTTAGATTTAAACTAGGTTAACAAAATAAAAGGAATCAAAGCTATATTTACATATTTTCTTGACAATAGTTCCTGATAAGTCCAAAATGTTTATTATTTTCTCTAGAGTTTTTAAAAATGTTCTTCTCCAAGTGCGTTAAAGTTTAAAATAAAAATAATTATTAATCCATTTAATAAAATTTATAGAAAATAATCCTTGGTTTTAGTATTTAAGACGATAATTATTAAATCATAATATTAATTAATTCTGTGAAGCTTCTTAATCTTCTCTACCAATATTCTCTGTGTATCCGATGCATCAATCCATCTAATTTAACTTTTAAAATATTCGATAAACTTTTAAGTACTATTTGTATTTCCATGGATCCATCTTTTATTCATCTATGTGTTCACTTTTTTTCTATGTTTCCTTCTTGATACATTTAAACTTCCATTTGGTATTTTTATAAATCTCTTTTAAAATAAAATAAAAATGTTACCTTCAGAAAGGATATAACATTTTACTCCTTTGAATATCACATTATATAAAATAATTCATGCAATATATAATTATCTTATTACCATTTAAAAATAAATCTTGAATAAGCTTATACATAATACGTTTCAATACATTTTTTAGACTCCGTATAATGTCCGAGCTGTGGTTTTTTATGTACCAGAACAGTTCTTCGGTGAAATATTAATAAATCTGTATCAATAAATATTCCAAACATTTTTACAGTATTACAATTTCTATCCATTTTATTCCACAGTATATCCATTTTTATTGTGTAGTCTAGGTTAAATTTTTAGATAAAATACTATTGATAAAGGAACTTTAAAAAATTTAACAAAGCATGTTAAACGAAATTATTAAAATATTTTTTTAGTTTACACTCTCTTTTTTGCAAGTTATTTTTAAAATATTAATTAGTTTTTGCAAATAAATTATGAGAGAGTACTAAAATTGACTAAAATAATAATTTTAAAATACTATCTCTTTGATAGCTATAATTTACCTTTCTCCGGTTTCAATACATTATTAATCTCCCCCTATACCCCCATGCAATTCATATTTATAGTCTGTAAGAATACCTATTCCTATTGGTTAATTATTACTTTAGTTTGAGAACAAATTTACATATTTCCAATTTCAAGTAGAATTGAATTTCAAAATTAGAAACTATGATGTAATAAAATTTAAAAAATATTATTTAAAATATTACTTTTGAATCAATTATTATTTTATTAAAATTATTTAAACATTTAAAATAACTTTTAAAATAACCTTAATAACCTATTCCATTTAGCTATTTTTATTTAAACAAAATATTTAATTTTTATTATATCTGTATTCATCTTTATTACATTACTTAAAACATTACATACGATAGTTAACTTAATATTTATTACTATTTACTTTTATGATAGGCAATAATTCTATCCAATTCTATAATATAACTTTTAAAATATTTTAAACTTTGTTATTATTTCAAACAAGCGTGTGTGTGAACGTATATAGTATACAAGTCACATGATTAATAACTTTGACAGACGATTTTTAATCTATTTCTCTGCCCAGATTAATAAAATTGATACACTTATTATATTATATAAAATAATTATAAAAATTTGGAAGAACAATTTAGAAAATATAGAACTAGATATAATTTTCACCATCACAAAGTTTATTTTAAAATATACTATATTAATTTTGACTATTTAAATATGATTACAAATTTAAATACTGTATTTATTAACTTATCAGTTTTAAACTAATAAAATTGAATTTTTAAATATACTTTTATTTTTAACCGCTAATTAAATCATTGGTTGTATGAGGTAAAAATCAAAGCTTTTAACTGGCCAACTCACAAACTGAAGACAAAGCCTATTGTTAAAACATATTCACCTATAATATTAAATTCAACTCAGATACGTTTATAAAAAGTATATTATTAATTTTTCAGGTTATGAAGAGAACGAAAGTTCTTTCAAAAATAAATTGCTATTTATTTTTTCTAAAATATTCAATTTTGGCAACATAAAAGCTATAATATAAACAAAAGGATCGACTTTTACGTTATAGAAAAGTAAATATTTCTTTTTACTACAGCTTCAATATTTTTACAAAAATCTTCGATATTTTTCGAAAATAATTTTGTTTTTTTAGTTTATTTTTTAAAAATTATTTTTAATTTGTCAAAATATTCTTTTATAATACTTAAAATTGGATTCGAAATGAAAATCTCAGCGTTTTTCTTTATTTTCTTTGATCAGGCGGTTTCTTTGTTCTTTCCAGCCAATCAGAATGTCTTTTTCGGCTGAGAGCTTGCTAAGAACCAATCACAAATAATGTTCTTTCTTTGTTTAGGTTTAAATGCGTTTTTTTTTATTTTTTACTTGTAAAATAAGTCGGAAGAGGTCACCATCATACAGAACTTTTAAAAATCTCTTAGAAACAAATCAAACAAATTTTTTAGCATAAGAATCGGCTGAGTTATAGTGACGTCAACTGCTTACGAGAGGTCACGTCAAAGACAGGCTAAGTGTTAATATTTATAGCTGTGTTATTTAATATGGCCAGCTTTTACAACCATATGAAACAATATTTTAAATTTTACTTAACTATTTTTAAATAATTTGCTATAATTTTATATACTACGTACTTGTTTTAGCCTCAAATTGTACTTTAAAGATATAATTGACTTAATATAATTAATGTATTAAAAGAACATATTCTAAAATTTAAAATTTTTAGTAATTGACTGTTAGGAACTATTACTGGCCTATAGAAAAGGGCACAATATATATATATATATATATATATATATATATATCCACAGATGGCGTCCTACCAAAAACACCTATCAAGCGTATTTTCGTTTACATAAACATCAGAGTAGTTAGTATTCACTATCTCTAACTATAATTCCACTTTCAGATCATGATTTCAAGCTATTTGCTATCGTCAGTGAAAGACAGGAATAAAGAAACTAGATCTAAATACAAACTCTGAGCGTTTATGAAACAATTTCTATTCAGCTTGCAAGCGTGAATTTTTTAGACACGTAATGTCTTCAAACTCAGCATAGCAAACCAGATAGCTATATGGGTCTGATCTCAGTTCAGCATCACCACATAGTAGAAGCCTCTGCAATCTATATCATTGCAAGAAAGACCTCAAAGGTACATTTATGATAAACAAAAATGCAAGTTAAAAAACTTGCTAACGCTTGTATTTATGTCCACAGATGGCGTCCTACCAAAAACACCTATCAAGCATATTTTCGTTTACATAAACGTCAGAGTAGTTAGTATTCACTATCTCTAACTATAATTCCACTTTCAGATCATGATTTCAAGCTATTTGCTATCGTCAGTGAAAGACAGGAATAAAGAAACTAGATCTAAATACAAACTCTGAGCGTTTATGAAACAATTTCTATTCAGCTTGCAAGCGTGAATTTTTTAGACACGTAATGTCTTCAAACTCAGCATAGCAAACCAGATAGCTATATGGGTCTGATCTCAGTTCAGCATCACCACATAGTAGAAGCCTCTGCAATCTATATCATTGCAAGAAAGACCTCAAAGGTACATTTATGATAAACAAAAATGCAAGTTAAAAAACTTGCTAACGCTTGTATTTATGTCCACAGATGGCGTCCTACCAAAAACACCTATCAAGCGTATTTTCGTTTACATAAACGTCAGAGTAGTTAGTATTCACTATCTCTAACTATAATTCCACTTTCAGATCATGATTTCAAGCTATTTGCTATCGTCAGTGAAAGACAGGAATAAAGAAACTAGATCTAAATACAAACTCTGAGCGTTTATGAAACAATTTCTATTCAGCTTGCAAGCGTGAATTTTTTAGACACGTAATGTCTTCAAACTCAGCATAGCAAACCAGATAGCTATATGGGTCTGATCTCAGTTCAGCATCACCACATAGTAGAAGCCTCTGCAATCTATATCATTGCAAGAAAGACCTCAAAGGTACATTTATGATAAACAAAAATGCAAGTTAAAAAACTTGCTAACGCTTGTATTTATGTCCACAGATGGCGTCCTACCAAAAACACCTATCAAGCGTATTTTCGTTTACATAAACGTCAGAGTAGTTAGTATTCACTATCTCTAACTATAATTCCACTTTCAGATCAAATAGCTTGAAATCATGATCTGAAAGTGGAATTATAGTTAGAGATAGTGAATACTAACTACTCTGACGTTTATGTAAACGAAAATACGCTTGATAGGTGTTTTTGGTAGGACGCCATCTGTGGACATAAATACAAGCGTTAGCAAGTTTTTTAACTTGCATTTTTGTTTATCATAAATGTACCTTTGAGGTCTTTCTTGCAATGATATAGATTGCAGAGGCTTCTACTATGTGGTGATGCTGAACTGAGATCAGACCCATATAGCTATCTGGTTTGCTATGCTGAGTTTGAAGACATTACGTGTCTAAAAAATTCACGCTTGCAAGCTGAATAGAAATTGTTTCATAAACGCTCAGAGTTTGTATTTAGATCTAGTTTCTTTATTCCTGTCTTTCACTGACGATAGCAAATAGCTTGAAATCATGATCTGAAAGTGGAATTATAGTTAGAGATAGTGAATACTAACTACTCTGACGTTTATGTAAACGAAAATACGCTTGATAGGTGTTTTTGGTAGGACACCATCTGTGGACATAAATACAAGCGTTAGCAAGTTTTTTAACTTGCATTTTTGTTTATCATAAATGTACCTTTGAGGTCTTTCTTGCAATGATATAGATTGCAGAGGCTTCTACTATGTGGTGATGCTGAACTGAGATCAGACCCATATAGCTATCTGGTTTGCTATGCTGAGTTTGAAGACATTACGTGTCTAAAAAATTCACGCTTGCAAGCTGAATAGAAATTGTTTCATAAACGCTCAGAGTTTGTATTTAGATCTAGTTTCTTTATTCCTGTCTTTCACTGACGATAGCAAATAGCTTGAAATCATGATCTGAAAGTGGAATTATAGTTAGAGATAGTGAATACTAACTACTCTGACGTTTATGTAAATGAAAATACGCTTGATAGGTGTTTTTGGTAGGACGCCATCTGTGGACATAAATACAAGCGTTAGCAAGTTTTTTAACTTGCATTTTTGTTTATCATAAATGTACCTTTGAGGTCTTTCTTGCAATGATATAGATTGCAGAGGCTTCTACTATGTGGTGATGCTGAACTGAGATCAGACCCATATAGCTATCTGGTTTGCTATGCTGAGTTTGAAGACATTACGTGTCTAAAAAATTCACGCTTGCAAGCTGAATAGAAATTGTTTCATAAACGCTCAGAGTTTGTATTTAGATCTAGTTTCTTTATTCCTGTCTTTCACTGACGATAGCAAATAGCTTGAAATCATGATCTGAAGGTGGAATTATAGTTAGAGATAGTGAATACTAACTACTCTGATGTTTATGTAAACGAAAATACGCTTGATAGGTGTTTTTGGTAGGACGCCATCTGTGGACATAAATACAAGCGTTAGCAAGTTTTTTAACTTGCATTTTTGTTTATCATATATATATATATATTGTGTATTGTAGATAAATAGGTACTTGAGAACTAAAGCTGCAACACATTATGTGCCTATTCACATTCATGTTAATCTCCCACTGGTAACTTTGTAATCTTATGATTTGACCAAAATAACATGTACATGGATCTTTCTTTGGCAAAAAAACATGTACACAGATCTTTGGAAAATGTCAACAATTACAAAGTTATTGGGAGATTGATATGAATGTCAACAGCCACAGTAGGTCTAATACATGCTTCATGTTGCAGGACTAAAAATAAATGAATAATAATAAAATAGGTGAATAATAATAAAATGTGATATAGTTTAAATATACACCAAACAAACAATAATTGATTTTGATTTTTAAATAATTTGTATAAAAATACATTAACCCTTTCAAGGTCTGCATTTTCTGATATTTTTTTGTCTCACATATCAATGTAAAATATATAATAAAATGATTATTACTTATCCCAAAATAATAAATTTGACTTCATTTGATAGACATTTTTGTTTACTACTGAAATAAATGTTAAATGTTTACATTTTGTTTCTGTAAATATTAAACAAAACAAAAAGTTTAGATGTTTTCATTTCTAGAAAGATTATTTTTAGTTTATAAAATCAATGAAATATTTCTTAATTTTTATTTTTAAACATCCAAATGAATAATTATTTATTTCTCTTATATTGCAAAATTGCAATATTTTTATACTCATAAATATAAATAAATTGTTTACATAGAAACTAAGCTTGTAAATTGCTTCAGGCCATGCTTAAATTCACTGCTAATATAACATTATATGGTAGTATTCTGATCTATTGTGTTAGATGCTTGACAGCACTATTTCTAGCTAAATTTCTAGAAATATGCCATTTCCATAACCACAGTCAAGCAAATAACTTTCTATGATAAAACACAGAAAGAGTCCATTTACTCAGCTGCTGACTACTGCTGTGGCTTTTTTATGCTAAAAGCACAGAAAAATGTCTTCATTGGCTGCCATAGTTGCATGTGTTTCACACTTTATCCTAATGACTACAGTATCATGTGACAATGTCTTAACTTCATTGTGTTTAAATAATTTAACATTTCAGGTCCACCTTTTTTGTTTCATGTGAACTGACCTAGTGGTATCTTCTAACAGTTTAATGTCATCACTGTTCCATCAGAACTGTGTTAGTGTCACAAATTGGATTTTAGGGTGTGGGACAGCAGTATTTCAAAAATCACAATGAAAGTAATGTATCATGAGAAATCATTTGAGACAGGCAAGATGGCTGCTTTGAACTCTCAAAATTACCAATTGCCAGACACCGGAGTTGTATTTCATCATAATAGTTTGTTATAATTATTAATAACTTTATTAGGTAAATTGCAATTTAATTTAATCCCCCCTCCCCAACAAAATGCAGTATCTGATTAATTATTGTCCAAAAAGGCTAAAATGTAATTTAATTTTTTATTAAAAAACTACAGTAACTTTTCCAATATGGAAAAAAAAACCCAAAGAAGCCTGTCTCAGATTAATTACTATCCAAATAAGTCTCCACTATATTTACTATTATTTCTTATTAAAAAAAGTAACATAATTTTATATATACCCACACACACACAAAAAGTGCAATCTAATTTACTCCCCCTCCCCCCAAAATGCAGTATCTGATTAATTACTGTCCAAAAAAGGGTAAAATTTAATTTTGTATTAAAAAAGGATCGTAACTTTTCTGATATGCAAACTAAAAAAACCCCAAAGAAGCCCATCTCTGATTAATTACTGTCAAAATTAATTATGTTCCAAAAAGGTCAAAGTTGGTTTCATTGTAAAATTTTGTTTTATTGTCCAAAAAAGTCTCCAATATATTATTATTTGCTATTCAAAAGTAATGTAATTTTTTATTGACACACACACACAAAAACAGAAGCCAGTCTCTGATTAATTACTGTCCCAAAAAGTCTGATTACATTTTTATATTTCGTTTGAATTTTTTTAATTTTATGGACATTATAGTTCTATAGAATCACTGGCTTGAGAATGCTATATCAATGTGCTTTTCAATGCCATCAAGTGGCTGACACAATAGATCAGAACACTACCCATTATATTTTTAAAAATAAAATATTTCAAGTCAAAATAAGTTATTAATAATTTATATTTCTTGATATCTAATAAATATAGTGTAAATTATTTAAAAAATATCTAAAACTGTAATGAATTTGCAAATAAACGAGTTTTTAGTCATTGAAACTATTTACTTTAAACAATATCATAAAATGCCAAACATTTTGCAGCCTGGGCAACAGACAATGGGTAAACATGTCAGGTGGAGCTTATGTCTATTGTAAGAGTGGGAATTTTGAATTTCCCACCTTCTACTATAAAATTTTTAGCAAAAATTTAATATAATAAAATATACCATTTTATATGCATTTTAATGTATAATACTTATGAAAAAATTTACCAGGGGTGAATTGGTCAAAAGTCAAAATTCTGTCATTCTACTAAATTGAAAGGTTAATTCCTGGGATTTTTATAAAACTGCTAATAAATGTCTTTTTTTTTTATTTTATAAAGAAATTAAAGCAAAAACTACAAAAAAAGCCATGTTAATTATTATACATATACCAAACGAATAGTAAATGATTTTGACTTTTAAGTAATTTTGAACAACTTTTTTTTAAAAAAAGAAACAAGTTTTAAGAATGACACTATTAATCAAAAAATAGTTGTTTAAATATACACAAAACAAACAATAAATGATTATGATTTTGAAATAATTTGGATAAAAATACATTAACTATATTCCTATGATCCTTACCAAGTGATATATAACAGAAATTTACATGTTAAAACCAAACTTTTCCTATTAAATATTACCACAGAAAATGAAGATCTGTAATCAAAATTTTCCCTCCAAAAATGTGCTGGGATTTTCATAAAACTGCTAATAAACATCTTTTTTTTTTTTTTTTAAAAAAAAAGAAATTAATGCAAAAACTACAAAAAAAAAGACATATTAATTATTACATATACACCAAATGAACAGTAAATTATTTTGACTTTTAAATAATTTTGAACAACTTTAAAAAAAAATTTTTTTTTTTAAGAATGATGCCATTAATAAAAACAAATAGTTATTTAAATATACACAAAACAAAAAGTAAATGATTATGGTTTTGAAATAATTTGGATAAAAATACATTAACTACATTCCTACAACATTTACCATATAAATAAAATTTACGTGTTAAAACCAAACTTTTTCTATTAAATATTACCACACAAAATAGAGAACTGCAGTAAAAATTTTTGCCCCAAACATGAAACCACTTGATTGCAAAGTATGCTGGGATTTTTATAAAACTGCTATCATTTTTTTATAAAGAAATTAAACCAAAAACACAATGAAAATGACAAGAATACCACAAAAAAAATAGCTCTTGTCAGAAACAAATCTGGACAATAAATGGAAAATGCCTAATTATTTCTTTCAATATGACATCATCTATGATGATATAACATCAACTATGACATCATCACCACTGAAAATTGTAGGATTATTTCTTTTGATATTACATCATCACAACATCACACATTTATTGTGGGTGTAAAAAGGTCTACTATCTCCCTACGTTGCAGCTTTAGTACTCAAGTACCGATAAATATATATTTTCATTGTGGTAAATATGTGCAATGTAATTAAAACAAATAGATCATTTTATACTAAAATATTTCAAAACTCTTAAATATATTAATGCTTTTTATTTATGTGTAAATAAAATTATTGTTTTATTTATTAAAATTATGTTACTAGTATTTGATTTGGTAGGTATACAATATAATAAGAATAATTCAAAGTCTCTATGCAATCACAAACATTTGAAGTTCAATTAGTCAAAATAATATATATTTTATTACTTTATTATAATTCAGTAATGTGAAACTAATGTTTTTATAGATATCAATTGGTATTATTCAAATATAAAGAGCTGGTCGATAAATTATTGATACAAACTTTATATATAATCATTAAGCTTAAATAATTTTATTAATCCTTTAACACTATTATAAATTTTAATACATAAAAATGAAAGGGTTATTTTGTGAATTAATACCGATATAAACTATTATCTAATATATCCATTATAATTTTTCAAATGAATTATTTTTATTTTGTGTATTATAATTTTGTATTCAGTCAGGTTATAATTTGTTTAATAAACAAATATTATTAAATAAAATTATTGCTTAAATTTAATATTATATTATTAGAGACATTTTAGCTTTTGAAATATATTTATTTTGTTTACAAACAGTATAAACATAAGAATCTCAAAATATATATCCTTTAATTATTTCAAATCAGTTATTTAAAATCAACAGCCCTGAATAATAGTATTTAGAGTAAAACCTCATGATATTAGACGCTTCCAAAAATTATAGTCAATTTATAAACAATTATGATAATTTAATTTATGTAATAAAATACGTATGATTAGAGCAGGCATATATGAAATAGTGATGTTCCTATCTTAAGTGTTGAATTGAAATAGGTGCTCAAGTGACACAGTATTTTAAATATATGCATATACACATGCGCACATACGTATATGTATATCATTATATAATAGCAATTATTCTATATATTTATTATAAGAATAACCCAGAAAAATTTTTTTTGCAAATGTTTTAGGTTGGAAAAATAATATACATTTTTGCTCAAAACATATTATTTTTAATTATATATATAATTTTGTTTAGAGACCATTTTAAATAAGTACAATAGGTCTTTCAATAATTTTAAAAGGTGCAGATTTTAATTTGTTTTTGCCTCCATTATTGATCTGTTGAGCTTTGCCTATGGGTCTAACGTTTGGAATGATATATATATATATTACGTGTTATTTATTAAAAGAAAATGTAATAAATTTTTTATACAATGAACTTTATTAGTTTCAAACCAAATCCTTTCTATAAACTCAAACAACGATTTATTATTTAAATTATAGCTCTTACATTAGTCTAACAAAACTGATTGCTTATTTATATATATATAAAAGAAGTAAATAAATTGGCTTTATCAGTTTAAAAAATAAAACTAAAATAAATTCTTTTATTTCATTTTGGGTTGCAAGCTTTTTTAATAAAAAGTACAAACACACATATATATACCCTTATGTATATATATATGTGTGTATATATAGAGAAAGAAGTACACACCCTTATATATATATATGTGTGTGTATATAGAGAAAGAGGGAGGAAAGATATTTATCAGTCAAAAAAAAAAAGAAAATGTATATCTATATTGCAATGATTATTTACTTCTCTACAAGATTTTAAACGTAGATAGTAACCAGTCCCTAATCTCCATGAGGGTAATGTAATCAAAGATAATAAACTATAATAAGAGTATATAATTTTAAGTGTTTGGTAACTTAGCTTATTTGAAGGGATGCATAGCAAGAGAGGATGATTTGGATTTTTGCACTGGTGAATGGTTGTCATGTGGTAAAGTTGAGACGAGAGAAGCATAATTTTTTCTCCCTCATAATAGAATAATACAATTTTTTATCTATTAATTTTAGTTTAATATAGGTTTATTTATTTAGCATTTTTTTGGTTTAGTAAACTCACTTTTGATTTTTAATCGAATGGTAATTACAAAAGATTATAATATATATATATTGTAACCATATATTTTAGTATAAAATATAATAATTGATGTAACTGGTATAAAAATTTCTCTTTCTTCTTTTGGTGATTTGATTGGCTTGATTTGCACTTTGAACAGATTACTCTCTTATATTCAAAATAATTTATTAGAGAGAATGGGTAATATTTTGCCTTACTTGTTGTCTATATTATTTTAATAAATTTAAATTGCTTCTTTCCATATACTAATTCATATCAAAATGTTTAACTTTTTAAAAATTTTGACAACACATTAAATTTGGTAAAATATTATTAAAAATAAT